>CAXKVV010001409.1:0-25448 GCA_964058805.1 Schoenoplectus triqueter
CTTGTCACAATGAAGCCTCACTTGCTCATATGTTGTCAGCAACAATCCAGATTCGGAATCTGTAACCTGGCTAATGACCTCATCCAATTGCATACTTTTTTGGGCCTTCGCCCGTGCCTTTGGGTCCTCATTCTCAGAGTCATCACTCCCACTTGCTGATGGTATCCTGTTGGTGAAATTGTGAGCCGAATCATGTAGGATCTCCACCTTGAATTTGGGATACCAGGTCATTATCTCTCTCTCCCATTGTCTAAGAAGGGTAACCGGACAAACCACAATGGAAGGTTTGTACAGATTGCTATTGTGGAGAGATGCAAGAAAAGATATGACTTGGACAGTCTTACCAAGCCCCATCTCATCCCCAATGATGCCACCGACTTTTTGGCAGTGCAACTCCCAGAGCCACTGCACACCAACCTTTTGGTACTCAAAGAGCTGATTGTAGATCTGGGAAGGTATCCTGAGACCACCTTCAAGTGAGATGTCCAGTTCTGAGCTCGCAGTAGGTTCAGATTCTTCTTCTGCTACATTTTCTTCAACTAACAAAAATAAAAAGTAAAAAATCACATTCACAGAAGATACCATAATTACCAACTTGAAAAAAGAAACGAAACACATACTGAGGGAGATGTCAAGTAACAAATTTGACCATGGAAGAGAATTCGCAATAAATTGAGCTAGGTGATAATTTCAGCAATTTAAACCCAAAGAAATAAATCAGAATCAAAAAGGAAAAAAAATATGCTGCCATTACGGACACAACAATTTTTTGTGGTATTACTGCAATTCTTTATAAAATGAAATAGAAATATATTGCTTTACTAAGAAATACAGAACTCCAGAAATGTGAAGAACTAACAAAAGTAGTTATTTTTACCTGCTGCATCCCATAGTTTTTCCCTCCTCCACTTCTTGGCAGGCAATGGCCTCCTCCCCTTATTCCGTCTCCTCTTTTTATTTTCTCTCTCCTCTCCATCTGAAGGAGGTCGTTCAAGTGGCCTCCTCAATCTCTGGAATGGAGCAGTCGGTGGTTCAAGGCTTGGTAAAGAAGCTGGATCCATCAGCTTCGTCGTAGGCCTTGCTTGCCTGATCTCAGACATTGATTTTCTGACCCTGGCAACTATTTCTGACTCATGGATCCCATAAGTAGAGTTTGAAGACTCGGGCTGGGTAGATTGTACACGCTTCTCAAAGCCCTTTAGGCTGTGAAATGGTGTCAACAGCCCCTTGCGGACAAGCTCCTCCCTTTCCTACAGGTTTGAGAATACAGGTACACATTAGGTACCAAAAGATTAAATGTGACAATGGATGATGAGTTTCAATTCTTCTCAAAAGAAAATGATAAAAATGACTGAGCATGATTTTAAAACATTATTTGCAGTATTGCAAACAGAGAGGATTTTAAAAATGTCAGCTTATAATTAGTCTGTTCTATGGTATGTGAAATGAAGATGTAAGACAAAAACATGGGGAATGGCTAAATCACATCAGAAATTTTTCACACTCAGTGAATACAAACCACATTTTTTGTCACAGACAATATCTATGAGCACCACATCAAACAGTTTCGCACATAATGACTGCGGAATTCCTGTTTTGAAATATCTCAATTTCATATCCTTTCTTCTCACTATCAAAATATGAATCGAGTAAAACATGTACTATATAAATTTAATATATAAGGTAAAATTTCATAAACCTTGATTTCGCACCAAATCCAGCATAAATCATGTTCCATTCTCTTTCCCATTGTTTTTTTCCCTTCTTCCTTTTTTGCGTTTGACTTGAACTATATGTTCAGTACTTAAATTTTACATTGTTCCCTTTTAGTTAAGTTTTTTGGGCAATCCAATACTTCTTTTTTTCTGAATTCATGGTATACCACGTGTACCTTTCTCCACATGAAACAGCAAACAGAAGAAAACTTACATGTCTCCCCAATGATTTACAGAAAATTAACTTCATAAAGAAGGAAAGAGGTAATATAAATCTTACTGTCTCCATGAACCCAGTTGAGGCTGCATCCAACACAGCATCAAAATCTGCATCATCGTCATAAGAAACTGTCTTAAATCGCCTTTTTGAACCTGAGCTCTCACCTTCATTCTTTAAAATGCCCTTTCTCTTCTTCGGTCTCTCCTCAACCAATTTTTGGAGTAATGCATCCTCTCTTTGGAAGGGGCCTACACCTGATTCTGAAAGTTCTCTTTCTATCTGTGCTTTTGCCCTCTCAAGGTTCTTCAACCGGTCTGTTGCAAGTGCCTTTTGGAGGTTATTTTCTGTTTCTCCATCCTCAGTCTCTTCCTCACTGGTTGAAGCGTCGTCTTTAATGGCAGAAGAAACAGCTTCGATTTCAAGCTCGATTGCACGCAGTTTATTTAGAAGACCGGTTCCCGTTCTGGACGATTTGTCACCATTTTCTCCCCTGTGAGAACTGTCATCTGATGCGGCGCCATGCCTCGATTCATCATTTGCCTGTGTAACATATGCATGTGAATGAGATATATACAATATATATATATATATATGTGTGTGTGTGTGTGTGTGTAATGTTTATGCTTGGAAATAATACTGCAAGCATTTGAATGACTGGAAATATTGCAATGCCAGCTGAAATGTTGGGGAATTGAAATGCACGAGTGGATTTGCTCGTCTAAAGTGGGCATTATCTCTTTTCGTTTTCTATAAGTTCATTACAATTTACAGTCATTAATTTCATGGACAGTATCAAAGGTAGATAATATGTGAACCAACTTTTTAAAGCAAGAGATGACCTTATCTCAGTTATAGTGTTCAATTATGGGAATTAAATATCAGAAAATCTATTTACCACATCCCCCTAGTGCAATACTAAAGTATACTTAAGATAAGTTAGAGCTTATTTCACATTGCTTTTGTACATACTTCCAATCACATGCAGAAGAAAGTACTAATTAAAACTTACTATTTCATGCATGCAAAAGTGAAATACTACTAAGTTTCTGCACAAGATGCAAACTAAAATGATGTCAAGCACCATACAGAGAATTTTATACTAAAAGTGTCATTGTATGATTTTAACATTTTCCTCACTCATGCAAAACTTGTGCATGTCGATTTTCATATGTAAATACAGAAAATACTACTCACCTGCTACTTCAAAAAAAATATATACAGAAAATACAAGTGTGACCCTAGTTCTCTGTAGGAAAAAAGAGGGATTTTACCTTGGATAGTATTTGTCTTTCAACATCTTCAACATTAGCTGATGTGACACCAAGGCTATCAAACAAAATTTTCTCTTGATCCTCTTGATTCATTTCTACACTTATTTCAGTTGAGTAATTTGTCTATCCAATAATTTTGATTCAATTTATGTCTGCGCCCAAACCTATTAAAGTAAAAAATGAAACATAAATGACTTCTCAGATGATATTCGAAATAAGGATAAGTAAAAACAGACCTGCATGGTACCAACCCTTATTAAGTCTTGAAGTCCAATAATTGGTGAATTGGTGTAAAGCCTTTTCAAATAGGTGCCTTAAGGAATAAAACTAAACCAGAAAATTTGTAATATGCAAACTAAGATCCATCTGTTACATGCAAGGACGAAGCGCTCACCCCAGTACCCCTTACCTCATGCCATACCATACCATAGCAAGCGAGCTGCTACCATGGTTTGGAAAATCTATTTATAAGATGCTACTTATAATTCGAATTTGTTACTGCGTGATTTTCCAAATCGACTGGCTGCATTTTGGTTTTGAGCGAAAGAACGATCGAGTCGAAAGAGCTTACCGTCCGAATCACGCCGATTCTTCCTTCCTTCGATTTTGTTTGCGACTGATTTGATCGTTCAATCTCTCTGAGAGTCTTGCGTAATGTCCGTTACTTTTCCAGCCTCCTCCCTCGCTCCCTCGCTCTCCTTCTCTCTTTTGCTCTCTCGGCTTCTCCCCTCCTCGAATTGGTTTAGGGAGAAGGGTCCCAAAAATTGCCGAAGGCGCTGAGGTAATATAAGCACAATATTTTTTATGCATATTTTCTTAAACCCACTTGTAATAAGTTATATCTGAAAACAATCCTCTATGTTTTATTATTTTTCTAAGCTACTGTCCTTTTTGTGAAGGAACTATCCTAATAGATCATTATATGCGCTTTTTTAGTTACTACTGTTAATAGTTCTTCACAATTTTTAGAGAAAATAATATTTTAGTAATACAAACTGTTTTAATATTTAGAACTGCGTAAGTAATATCATGTTATAATCAAACTAAACGGACAGTAATTTATAAAAAAACCCATTCAATAAATAAATGAAACATAAATAAATTATTTTTTTATTCTTATATATTATTTGTAAAATTATGGGAAAAATGAATATTCCATGTCATGTTTATTTTATATTTGCACTATTGAGATCTCAAAAGCGTTCTATTTGATTTTTGTGATATAGATTTTTTTTATATGATCTTGTGCTCCTATAACTTCTTTGATTAACGACATATGATAAGAATATTGTCTTTACAATCGTGGAGGAGATAAAAGAAAAAAAATAGTACTGATGTTTCTTCCGAAAATTAATTTATTAATTTCTAAAGGAAACTTTTGTAATTTGCCAACTCCAGTGCAATCGCTGATTAATCGTATAAACGTGTTGTATTTCTGAGCCACAACCACAAGCATCGAAACTTGCGAGCGTAATTTATTATTTCTCGGTCCATAGAATTCCAGGTTTGATCAATGAAGTCGACGTATTAACTATTAACCCATCATTTTCACGATTAATTCAATTTATCGCGATATTTAGTAGCTGGGACCTGGGTGTAAGCGTGTTGTGTGCTGCACAAGAATCCTACATTTTTTTTTACTTTTTTGACTCGCAATTTTTTTATCATATTTCAGAATTGTCCCGTGTTTCAACAAGTTTATCTAAATTATTGTACTCAATTAATACGAATTTTTCATTGAATACGAAAAATCCAGTAAATCAGACCCCAAACAATCAATGAATTAATTAATTTACTAATGTAATGATACCGTGTCTAATTTTGTTCAATGGATGTTCATTTACTTCGTTAGGCTGTGTTTGAGGGAAGATCATATTTTGTTCAATGATGTTTATTTACTTCACCATTCCGTGTTAGTGCGAATATTTTTTTATTGTTATCATTTTTTTTGTTTGAAAATACTAATCTAGAGTATGTCTAAACATGAAAATGGAATTAAAATGATTGGTTATATTATTACTTTCAAATGAGATAAAGAGTTACTCGTTCAGATCTTCATTTTATTCAACTATCAAGCATAATTATACCGAATATAATTGTATGTTAAATAGGATAGTTATACATTTTTTAACGAAAAAATATTTTACCGTGGAAACCTTTGTGCTTTGATTATTCTTAAGTTGTCTTGACTTCAAATATTATATATGTTTTAGGCTACATTTTAATTTAGATAAACATATACATCTTTTCATAATAAATTACTCCATACACAAAAATAATATATTCTCGAGTTATTCTCTGATTTTTTTTTGTTTTATTTCACTAATTAGAATTAAATTGAGGATAATACAATAACTCTTATTCACACTTTCAAATGAGCTAAACAACCTAAGAGTAATATTTCTATAATTTCTCATGATTTCATATGTTTATCTCTTTACTTAATCCATCTACCGACCATTATCCTGCCAAAAATGATTGTAGTTTTTAACATCTCTATAATCGCTCGCAATGAATTAATTATCTCACATGTAAAAAAAAAGTTCTAGTTATTCTCGAGCTTTTTTTCTCTTTTTTTTTCCTTTTTTTTTTGCTTTCAAACATTGCCTTCTTTTGCTTCATTAGATAACAATATTGAGGATAATAGGATAACTTTTATGAGCACTTATATGTTTATCTCTCTATTTTATCCATCTACCTAACATGATAGTAGTTTGTACCATAATTTTTGTTCTTATTTGATTTTTGAGAAGCGTATATATCTTCTTCAATAAATTATCTCACACACAAGTTCGGCTCGGTTATTCTCGAGTTTTTCTTCTTCTTTTTCTTTTTCTTTTTCTTTTCAAGAAATCTTTAAGCTACTTTTTGACCAGAAAATGAAGTTGAGATATAATAGCATTTAAAATTGTGCCAGAGGCTGATAAGCAATGGCGGAGTCAAAATTTCTGAATAGGGTGGCGAGATCACAATTATTAATTATAAAAAATAATATAAAATATAATAAAGTATAAATTTTAAATTGGATGCTCATTATTAGCAATAATAATAATATTGTCAATATTTCTTGAGCTTTATTTTTATAATTATGATCATTCATTTAAAATTTTCATGTTGTATGAAATTTGATATGGTGCAATGGAATGCAACGAGAAATCAGGCTCTATGGTATAATTTTTTGTAGCATACTAATTGTTAATGTCAATTACATTAAATTTAAAAGTCCAATCAAAGATTGCATGCCACTAATTTTATGATTTAGAAATAAAAAAATAAGAAAAATATTATGACTTGGAGGATTTTTAAATGAAAAATAAAATAGCAAGTATATTGGTAGCAAAAAGATATTGATGACTTGAAGGATTTTCAAGAAAATATTGGTTTGAGCATAAAATTATGTTTTCGACAATCTAATAGTAATTCAGCTTAATTTCAAAAATAAGGGGTAAATTAAATATATTAAATAAGAACTTTTGCATAAAAAATTTATTAATGAAAGATAAATAAATTATAATATTTTATCTTAACAACTTAGTGCTTATTAAAATAATAGTTTAACAATTAACATACAAATAATAACTCAATAATCAACATATAATTTTAATAGGAGCAATCTATATATATTACTAAAACTTTAATAAAAAAATCATCTATTTTGAAATTTAATTCACGCAAAGTTTCTTGACATACAATTTAAATGACAAAGCATGACTTTTTATTTTTAACAATCGAAGTAAATCTTTTATATCTAAGCGTATGAACTGAAATACTATATTATTCATTAATGTTATTAGTTAATGTGCAATGACCAAAATATTTATATTTTAATTTACAATTGAGATTGATTGATTTTATAAAAATGACAATTCATATTTCTATCAAATTCATATTTTCTCTTCATTGTGTTTGCTATATTTTTACTATGCATTTATACGAGATCTAAAAACATTATATATCAAATGAATTAATTATTACTAAATTTTATTATAAAAAAAACTTTGCGTTGCACAAATTTACTCAGAAAATAAAAAATATTACATTATATATATATAGAGAGAGAGAGAGCCCAAGTGAAAACGTTTGCATTTCGAGTCCAAATGCATACGGCTTAAATTTTATCGTAACACGTATGAAATTCAAAATTATCATTCTCATTAAATTTTTCATATCAAAATATTAGGGGATACAAAAATTTAGGGTATTTCAAATTTTCTAAGTATTTATTTTAGATTTTTGAAAATCAGCAACAACAATTTAATATTTTATTATTATTTTAGTGCTGATTTTCAAAATTCCAAAACAAATACTTAAAAAACTCTAAATACCCCAAATTTATGTATCCCCTAATATTTTTATATGAAGAATTTAATGAGAATGATAATTTTGAATTTCGGACATGTTACGATAAAATTTAAGCCGTATACACTTGGACTCGAAATGCAAACGTTTTCACAATAGTCTAACTCTCTCTCTCTCTCTATATATATATATATATATATTAAATAATAAATTAATTTTATTTAAGACTTTAAGAGCCTTTATAATTGATTTAAGTAGAATGTATCCTTTATTTATAATAAAATTAATGCTAAATGTTATTATTTTGTAAAAAAATTGTATATCAAATGAATTAATTCTCAACTATCATTAAGCTTTATTTTTAAAAAAAATTAACTATGGATTGTACATTATACTTAGAAAAGAAAAATATTATATTTTGTACATCGTCTTTTATTAAACAATGAATTATTTTTATTTAAAAATTTAAGATTCTCTATAATTTATTTAGACATAAATTATATTAAGTAAAATATTATTTATTCTTAATAAAATTAGTGCTAGATATAAAAAAATTAAAATTAAAAGGGTCCAAACAATGGGCGTGTTCCATACTAGTATAAAATAAAGTATAGTGTTTCTACCATGTCATTTGATACAACTGTTGTGTACTAAAACTATTATTTTTTTATATAATAATTTATTTGTTTTAGATATTGGATGAAACTCTTATTGAATTTTATATCTCTTTCTAAAAATAGCTTTATTTAATCATTAAAAAACTAAAAAAATTTATAACTAGAAATTATTTAATTTTCTCATTTAAATTTTGTTTTCAACTCAAGGAATTAAAGATATAACTTCTCATCACGAAATTGCTGTTTGTAGGTGCTCGAGCTTGCGGATCTCTTGCACTACCATTAATAGGGAAGTTGAGAATTGCTATAATCGATTTGTGTTGTCGGAATGACCCCAAGAAAGGGAAGGTTAAGCACTTTCTTATTGACGTGTGGATCAACAAATTTTAGAAATTTTAAAAAATCAACTTTCATGTTTATGTATTTCTTAGAGAAAAATTTAATAAATTCTTAGTCTTTTAATTATAATTCATATGAGATAAAAATAAAAAAATCGAAATATATGATTAGTTAATACTTAAGATTAAAACAAAAACGGGTCTCTTTTAGTTATAATTGATGATGGCTTTTCCATTTCCATGTTTTTCTATCTTGGATTATTAAAATTTATATCGTATCATATTATATTATATTATATTTAGTTTGGTTATGGTGCTACTCATAACACTGGTAGCCGGTAAGCTACAAGTCTTCTCTCTATTTTTAAATTTTAAATGGTCAATTCGACCACTTGAAATGATTTTTATATGAAAATCTAGTTGTAAATCAAATTTCATATTTTTTTAGAATTTTTTTTACTATTTTATGATAGTTAAAAAATATGAATGCTAATAATAATTAAAATCAAGTGATTTTCTAATTATCTAAAAAATAAAATAAAATTATAAAAAATATAAAATTTGATCTACAACTAAATTTTTATATTAAAATCATTTTGAGTGGTTAGATCGACCATTTGAACTTTAAAAATGGTGAAACGATCTATAGCACATGGAACATTCATACTATGCATAGCACCATAGCCCAATTCATATTATATTATATTATATTATATTATATCATATCATATTGTATTGTATTGTATTGTATTATTCATATTTTAAACTAATATTCTTAAATGTTCACTATTTTTAGTTGATCGTCAAATTATGTTCTTCAACTGAATATTTTAATTAAAAAATCATCAGAATTATTTTATCAACCTCATTATGTTAATTTTGATGATGAGATATAAATAAATTAAAATTTCTTTAAAAATTTTAACCATTAAGGATTTATAGCTTAAGTATTTTAAATTTTATTCGATTTAAATGTAATTTAAATGGACCATCAAAATCACTACAAGTTGCATTAAAGTTTAGCCGTCTTTCATGAATCATTAACCATTATTTAAATTGCATGATATTTTAAACACAATTAATTAGTCTATAAGTTCAAAAATATGCCAATAATTTTTCTTCTTTTTATGATTTTTTTTCAAACTTTTTTGATATTCCTCTGCACAACGAGGTTTCTAGCAATGAAGCATTAGCAAAAAAAAAAGTTACTTGGTGATCTTTAGATGCTAGTTATGGGATAAGTAGATTGCTGAACTCTTGCGCATATTTTCTTTTTTCCCCTAAATGCAGTAGAGAGAGATTTTACATACGTTGCAACATGCATGAAACATGTCCACCACAACGGCATAAATGAAACCCTTGTACAGCTAAATGGTATTTACAAGCTTTTGGATATATCTGGTTATTTTTACTGAGAACAAGAAAAATTTAGTCGTAAATTGTTATCTAATCTAAATGATTGTTTTGCAATATGTTTTTCAACAGAAAGAAATAGTCTTCTTAGAAATCATGTAAAATTTATGTAGAAGGCGCATGAAAAGACTAAACCAAATATCCCTCGTAAGAAAAACTGTTTTTACTCGAATTTGCGTGCATTTGGGTCTCTTATTTTTGCGTCGGTTTTGATAAATCTGCTGGCTGATGATCCTTAACAAGTGTCTTGCTCTCTCAAAATAAGCAGCATATATAGAACCATAAAATCCACCTGTTTTATCATATTCCATTCAATTGGTTCCTAAAAGTTGAAACTTAAAAACAATCAGCATTAGTTAGGATGTGTATCGTTACCAAAATTGAGTAAAAGACATCCATTCAATGCATATAACAAAAATAGAAGTTACCCCAGCTTCATGTATTGCTAATAAACTGAACTACGTAAATGACAATCCAAGTTTACTTTTTTCTCAAAAAGAAAAAAAAAAAGACAATCCAAGTTTACTTAAATATTCAGCTATTAGTGAATTTGAACAACAAATCTGACTCAATTTTGATCGCATATCGTATATCAATGTATGCTTATCAATTATCATAAGTGATTATCCAACACCATCAATCGACCAGTTTCTTCATCCAAGTCAAAACCCAAAAATGTTTAAAAAAAAAAACACTGATATATCCCTTTGATTTTTTAATCCCTCAAATTATTTTAAAAATAAAAATAAATGCAATTCAACAGAAATCTATTGCTAAATCAGTGATAAATAACACATTTAAAGGTTACTAATAAGCAAAATCCCTAAACAAAAAAAGGTTTTATGATGGCTTCTTTTCTCAAGTAAAAAGAAAAATACATCCATTCTTTTAGCGCCTCTTCTTGCTACCCTTCCCTGATTTTGATGGCCTGGCTACTATGTAGATGAAGAGCCCCACCAGAGTCAAAACTGAAACAAGAGATCCGTATTTTGCCACAAGTCTCTGAAATTCAAATTAACAAAATAAATAAATAAATCAGAGAACATAAATTATTCAGCCCTATACAAAAAGCGAATCTAACCAAATCCAGGTCCCACTAGTCTATCAGACTAAATTCCTTCCAATAGTCCTAGATCACAACTATATCCCCCATCAGAGAATCAAAATCATAACAAATCATCATTATGGAATTTAAATTTGGAGATCGCAAGGAACCAAACAGGATCTAAGAATACAGAAAATACAAGCAAAAAATGACATTAATGAATAAGTTTACCTTAGCCTGAAGAAATTGAAGCCAAGACCAAGCATATGGATCCATTTTTTGAATTATGCAAGAAAATAACATGAATTAGAGAATGCCAAAAGGATAAATAGGTAGGACTTAATTGTATGATGCACAGATTAGAGAAACTAATATACTCCTAGGAGCACGGAGCCCCTTCGTGCTCCTAACTCAAAAACTTATCTAATCATCTCCGAATTTTGGTTTATGTGTCCCAATAAATTTTTTATATCAAAATCTTATGGGATATAAAAAAAATTTATTTTTAGAGTTTCTTAAATACTTGTTTTGGATTTTAATGTGGATTACTTTCATATGCAAAGATTAATTATTTTATTATTATTTTAGCTTAATCTTAAAAAAATTGAAAATGAAACTCAAAAAATAGTAAATGTTTGTATCCCACAAGATTTTGATATAAAAAATATATTGAGAGAGAGAAATCGAAATTTGGAAATGATTAGATACGTTTTTGAGTTAAGAGCACGGAGGGGCTCCATGCTCCTAGGAGCACCATAGTCTTACTCCACAAATTAAATCAGTATGTGTAACCTAATGGTTGCCATGAACATAAGTTTGAAGAACCATCTGTGTTGGAACTGTTCTGGCATGGATGGTACAAAGTAGGATATGACAACCAAGAGGCGCATGTTATAAATTTTGGTTTGTAGTTACAGCTCACCCATTCAAACTTCTTCTCAGGAGGTCTTTCAGCGAGGATGTCAAGAGGACGGACAGGTGTTGACAATGTCTCCTAAAATGCCAAAAGAATAATCAACTCATGTATAATCAATTAATCATACAGTAAGGGTTAACTCCTTGTAATAGCTACCTCAGTGCCCCGGTTAAATTAAATATAAGATTAATCATCTTGGGGCCATTAATAGTTGATTAACTGTTTAATAGAAAAGATACCTGAAGAGCAGCCTTAGTTGGTACACGGAATTTAACAACAGCAGGTGATCCCTGGAACACACCCTTTACATCAGACTTCAACACAAAAGAATGTGAAACGGAGGCACCCCTGCAAATTTTTCAAAGAACAAGCACAAAGATTTATGAATGGTTCTATTTCTAGGGACATCCCTGAAAAGCATGTGATATCTTATTACACCTTAAAACAACTTGTGTTGAAAATGGGCAGCAAAATACCACATACCCTACGAAGACATAAAAAAGGAGTTCCTCTTTTCTTTCTCATCAAATATGCCAAAACAAATCAGAAAAGGGAGGGCACTTTCAATTCAATTTTCCAGGAAGAAGATTCATAAGAGGGATATATTGCATGTTTAAGAGGGATATAAAGAAATTTTTATCTTACAGGAAGTGCTATTATGCTCTGACATTGTAAGTCTTCAAAAGTATATAGAGAACATTTTCCCTTTCTTTTCACAATATAATAACTTATGGATCAATATAATAACTTACGGATCAAGCTTTTCCCATGTCTTAGTGGTTTCCCCAGAAACAACCTCAAACACCTCCTGTGACCATGAATCATCATTTAGGCTCACATCATATGCAGTCCTGAAGAATAAATTTAACACACAGTAAAAGAAAATTTGGAGTGCTGGTACACTGCTTGCTCTTTCAGTATTTTGTACATAGAGAAATAAAAGCACTGAATGGTTATTAAAAACTTATGAGGCAGTCCTTTAAATCAGAAGCAACAATAAAATCCCATTAAGCATATATAACAGATCTGAGTATAAGCAAGAAAAATAACACTTCCTGGACGGTTTAAACAATAATTTGATGGCACACTTCAAGAAACGGTCCCTCTGATTAACTGAATACAAGTACTTAATTTAACAATTAATTGAAATCAATTTATAAATAACACGTAATTCTACAATATCTAATCAGAAAACAATTCAGGTAATATACCGCATCTCAATTTTCATAGATCATGACGGATGCATTGACAAATTAAATGAAACAAGGCTCTGAAAGAAATCTAGAGAATCAAGAGGTACGTACGTGGATCCCTCGTTGTAGAGATCGATCGACACAGTGACCTGTTCGGAACCTGATTTCAGTTTCTCGAGCGAGACCTTCTTGTGGACCAATAGGAAAGGGACCGAGGCGTCCGATGCATGCGCGATCGCGGCGCAGTTGAAGGCGATGGCAACCAGGAGGAAAGGGAGGAGGAGGAGAGATCGACAGATCGCCATGGTTGGTTTTCTAGGGTTGTAGCTCAGATTTCAGTTGAATAATGCTGAGAGAGAGACTGGTTAAAAAACGGGTGTAGATGTAGAGATGTTTTCGGATCTCTGCCCTGTTTACCAAGTCCGAATGCTATACGGATGGACCCGTATTCCTATCCGCACGGCTCAAATTAATTTAAACCGTTAAAAAATTTAAATACGAATTCTAATGTATAAAATTATTTATTATTAATAAATTAGAACTGTTTATGGATGATCCAACAACTCAAAACAAAAACGCCGCATTCGAACCCCAACCGTAAAAAATGCATCTTTTTCCGGTTTTTTTTATAGTTTTTTATTCAAAGGAAAAAAAGGATATGACAATAAACTAGAAAGTTGTTAATTATGGTTTATATAATTTTGTCTTGCTAATTTTGAAAACGTTGTTTACGTCAAGCATTCATTGTACTAGTTGTCTTAACAAAAATCAAGTGTCAATTCTGCATCCTGCCATTATTAGAGAATCTCATTTATGAAATTATATAGATCTAACTTTCTTTTACATTAGTATTTAGCAACAACAATTTTAGACTTTTTACTCTTTTTTGCTATTTCTAATTTTGGACGTCATGAAAATGATTAGTTTTCAAAATTAATAAAGAAAAAGAATCATGTATTACAGTCATATAGATGGAAATTTCCATGCTTGTAAATAAATTATAAAAACTTATATGACACTTTTAAACAATGTATAAATTTAGTATGATTGCCATGAATGTGCAATCCAAATAACTAAAAAAAATTCACATCCGTAGATCCGCTTAAGTATTCGGAATTGAAGGTGGTGGAGGTTCAAAGCATTTGAGAGCCGTTGATTTTATATTGAGATTCGTAATTTCAATAAAATCTAAATTCAAAATTCATACTTTCAATAATTATTATGAATCTCAGTGTAAAATTAACGGCTCTCAAAAACTTTAAACCCAATTTTTAATTCAAAAGACTTTGAACCTCCCCACCTCCCCACCTTCTTCAGAATTTCACATTTAACAGTAACTGATCACACCTTTCTGGTTTAATAATAAGTCGTTTTGAGTTTTTCATTGGACACCCTAAGAAAAAAACAAAAAAAATTATAATATTGTGAACCCAACATACATACCACTATTACTTTATTAGCACAAAATTTCTTTTTGTTTTTTTAAGAATTTTTCAGCATCTGTTATTTTCAGTTTTTTCTTCCGAAAATAAAAAACTTAGATCTCTCCATATAGTCTGTATAGACATGAAATCCGGGGGCGAAAGCAAAAAAAATCCTACGAAAATAAAAACTTGCATCTCTTCACTTTGCTCTGTCAAAATTGTTCAATCCACTTTCATAGAGAAACGTTTCACCCTAAGGCCATGTTCGTTTCCTCCCCACGTGTAGAAAAATTCTAGGGAATTGAACTGATTTTTACTGTGCGCGCGGAAAAAAAAAATTCACTCAGACTCAATTTTTTTTCCACACGCACAATAACAGTGCCGAACAGGGCCTAAGAGAGATATTCACTCAAGATTCTAGACAACGCACTATAGTATTTTTTAACTTTAAAAATTATATTTTGAATTAATATTGTGCTATGATCAAGTTATGATCGCTATAACGGTAATAACGAGCCACAATAACATATAGCATATAACAGCTAAATAGCGCGTTATTTGACATAATTTATTATTTTTATTCAAAATTAATTTTGCACAACTTAAGAGAGTCAAACTTATATAGATATAGTAATATGATCATTTTAATTTAAAAAAATGATTGATTTATGATTATTTTGATTATTTTGAATAGAAAAATTATTTAGCTTTACGATATTAATGATATTTTGAATATCAACTTCAAGTTTATACTGATTAGTTATAAGCTTATAATTTCTTAATCAATTTGTTATTACTTAAATGCTTTATGAAACTCTATTTTATATGAAAAATTAACAAAAATATAGATTATAATTATTAAATTAGATAAAACATGATGTATCAATAGCTTCCGCTATAACACGCTATAGTGTGATAATTTTTTTTACAACACCATCGTGATGACGCTATAATTACTATTTAGAACCTTACTGCCGCTAAATAAATATTGGTTCGTTTGATTCTATGTGCATTTTATTATTTTATGTGTGTTTCATTTAGCTATAATTTCTCTAGTTGAACATGATTCCAACAGTTCAATTTATTTATTATATTGATTATAATTATTATTTTTTTCCATTTCATGCAATCACTATAAACCATTAATTAAAAAAAATAAATGCGATTGACTTTCTGTGTTTGGTTGATCAAGTGATTAAATCGATAAAATTTGGCATACCCTGCTAAAGGCAGCTAAGTACTTTCTAAAAGCTAAGCGTTAATTTTTTATTTGATCCAAAATAATTTGAGAATTAATAAAATAAATATAGATAAAAAAATGACAAATTTTGAATCCAATTGATGTGAAATTGCTTTAAAAATATAAAAATAATTAATTAATACTTAATTATTTTAAAAATATAAAAATAATCAGGTCAAAAGAAAGAAAAATAATAATGACCTAGACTCGTGACATCTATACTATTATATAAAGCATCTAAGAATTGGAGAGTCCATTTTTTATCATGGTAAATTTTTATTATACCCATTTTATCCCTCAATTAGACGGATAATATTTATTGTTGGTTGATCGAACGTATGTGATTGCGTCCATTGATCCCCTCTTTCTCTCCATTTCTTTCCCTTATATACTATTATTTTCATAATTTTTGTTTTTTTATTTAGCAACTTTGTGCATATTTGATAAGAAATTAATGGTGATAATATATGTTAGAATAATTTACTTTTCTTGCCATAAAAATCATGAATCATTAACTCATATTGTGCAAAAATCTCATCCAAGATTAAATATAGTCTTTATTATATATTTTCTTTATAATTTGGTGAATTTATAATTTAATATTAGATAAATGTGAATTTTTTTATCTTATAATATTTTAATGTTTAAATAAAAAAATCTGTTGCAACGCGCGGATATATAGCTAGTATTCCTAAATGCAGCTATTGACTATGCAGATTATAATCCTCCGAGGAAACTCATGCAACGTAACGTCGGAAAAATTAGAATTAAAGAATAAAAAAAATGCTAACAGTATAGCTGTTGATGAGTCCCATTATTTCTATATTGAATGTTTAACACAAAAATCATCTTAAATAAACAAAATACATAAAAAAAAAATCTACATTTCCGGGCCTATATGGCACTAAACAAGAAAGAAATTTAATCGGGTCTCGATTTAGCAAAAGATAACAAAAATAGGCCTAATTTATATGTTCAAGTAATTAATGTTTTCTTTTTTCTTTCTTTTCCTCAAAATGGTTTTGCAGCAGCTTCCATCATCTTCTTAACCTTGATTAGCTTCTCCACTTGCTTCAATGTCTACAATGCACAACAAAAACAAAATATCAATGCAATTAAATCAACCAAGAGGTGTTTGCTACTTTCCAAATGTTCCTCATCTTCCATATTCTTTGCAACAGAAAAAGTTCCCATGCACCAGCAAAATATCTCTTCCTCGTTTACAACAAAACAATTCACCAACAGCAAACAAAGGTATAATATCACAAATTTGGAAGGTCTACACGAAATTTACTTATTTCTGATAGTCGAAATAGTGCAATACAAAAAAGAATAATAATAATGATAATAAATGGTGAACAAATAACCTCAATTGCCATTTCCTCAATAGTGACAGAACCCGAGCATTCGTATCCTTGTTGTGCGGTTACTCCTGTCAGATTTTGTTGCCTTTTAGTTAAGCAGAGAGTTGTCAGTTATACTGAGAGGAAGCTTCCCTCCCATATATATACAAACAACAATAAACAACAAATCCTTTAATCCTAAATAAATTAGAGTATGCTAAAAATGAAACCCAATCGAAAAGCATAAAATCAAAGATCTCAAATTGTGATAATAATGAATATGATGAAAGAAAACGAAAATAAATAAATAAAATAATAATAATAATAAATAAATAAATATGATAATGATAATGATAATATACTAATAATAATAGTACAATAAACTTATATTATAAAACCTATTTATAAATTATAAAATCATATTTTACAACAACACAACAACAACAACAAAGCCTTTAATCCCAAATAAATTGGGGTAGGCTAGAAATGAAACACAATCGGAAAACATAAGATCAAAAATCTCAAATATCAGTGATAATAATGAATATGATGGAAGAAAAATAAATAAATAAATAAAATAATAATAATAATATATAAATAAAGATGATAATGATAATGATAATATGCTAATAATAGTAGCAATAATAACAATAATAATAATAGTACAGAAGCTAGGAGAGTAGGGCTAAAATCCCGGGCTTGACCTCTATTATAAAATCTATTTCTAAATCCTAAAATCCTATTTTAAAACCTAATTCTAAATTCTAAATCCTAAAATCCTAAAAAATCTAAGAATATGAAGTCTATAACTCTACTATTAGACTCTAACTCCTAAATCATGGTTCAGGTACATGAATCGCTATCTTCCACGCACTCCTATCCAAAGGAAGCTCTTTGGGTATATTACAACGAAGGCCTCCTCTTCCTCTTCTTGTTTTCAGGACGACTTAAAATACCGCTGCGTACTGATGCTTCAGGAGGCCTTCGTTGGATATGACCAAACCATCGCAAACGATGTTGGACTAACTTCTCTTGAATTGGTGCTACCCCAAGTTTGTCCCTAATATCATCATTTCTGATTCGATCTTTCCTAATTCTAAATTCTAAATTCTAAAATTTTATTTTTAAACCTCTATTTCTAAAACCTATGTCTAAATTCTAAATACTAAAATCCTAAAAATCTAAGAACATGAAGTCTATAACTCTACTATTATACTATAACTCCTAAATCATGGTTCAGGTACATGAATCGTCATCTTCCAAGCACTCATATCCAAAGCAAGTTCTTTGGGTATATTTCATTCCTTCAAATCTCTTTTTATTGCTTCCTCTCATGTCAGTCTCGGTCGACCTCTTCCTCTTCTTGTATTTTCAGGACGATTTAGAATACCGCTGCGTACTGGTGCTTCAAGAGGTCTTCGCTGGATATGACCAAACCATCGCAAACGATGTTGGACTAGCTTCTTTTGAATTGGTGCTACACCAAGTTTGTCCTTAATATCATCATTTCTGATTCAATCTTTCCTTGTGTGGCCACATATCCAACGCAACATCCGCATTTCAGCTACACTTATCTTCTGGACGTGTTGTCCTTTTGTAGCCCAACATTCTACGCCATACATCATCGTGGGTCTAATCGCCGTCCTGTAGAACTTGTCTTTTAGTTTGTTTGGGACATTCTTGTCACAAAGAACACCAGATGCTTGTCTCCATTTTACCCATCCAGCTCTTATTATATGACTGACATCTTCATCGATCTCTCATTCACTCTGCAACATCGATCCCAAATATCGAAATGTGTCATTCATGAGTACTACTCGTCCATCCAAACTAACATATCCGTCATCTGAGTTTTCCCCGCTGAACTGACACCTCATATATTCAGTTTTGGTCCTACTAAGTCTAAAGCCTTTTGATTCTAAAGTATGCCTCCACAACTCTAGTTTTTGATTGACTTCAATTCTGCTCTCGTCAATCAGCACCACATCATCAGCGAAGAGCATACACTAAGGAATATCTCCTTGTATGTCATTTGTGATCTCGTCCATCACTAAGGTGAAAATATATGAACTCAATATTAACCCTTAATGTAATCTTATCTTAATAGAAAATATATCGGACTCGCTGTCACATACTCTGACATAAGTCACAACATTTGTGTACATATCCTTAATAAGGGTAACGTACTTTGTTGGGACTAGTTTCCTTTTGAGCGCCCACCACATGATATTTCTCGGTATTTTATCATACGCTTTCTCTAAATCAATAAATATCATATGTAGGTCTTTCTTCTGTTCTCGATGTCTCTCCATAAGTTGTCTTATCAAGAAAATCGCCTCCATAGTGGACCTCCCAGGCATAAAACCAAACTGATTTTTAGAAACAATTGTCAGTTTTCTTAAACGATGCTTGATCACTCTCTCCCAAAGCTTCATGGTATGACTCATGAGCTTAATTCCTCTGTAATTAGTATAACTTTGAATATCTCCTTTATTCTTGAAGATTGGTACTAATATACTTCTTCTCCACTCATCAGACATCTTATTGGACCGGAAAATGGTATTAAATAGTTTAGTGAGCCACACTATTGCTATATCTCTAAGACATCTCCATACCTCAATCGGGATGTCATTTGGTCCTAATGTCTTACCTGTTTTCATTTTTTTTAAAGCTTCTTTCATCTCAGACTCTTGAATTCTCCGAACAAATCGTATGTTGGTGTCAATTGAGTCGTCCAACTCGATCGCGATTTTCTCACTCTCGTCGTTGAATAGCTTATGGAAGTATTCTCTCCATCTGTTCTTAATCTCCTCATCATTCACCAAAAGTCTATCAATCTCATCATTAATACATTTAACTTGGTTGAAGTCTCTTGTCTTACTTTTTTGAAATTTAGCCATCTTGTAGACATTATTTTCGCCCTTTTTCGTATCTAATTTCCGATATAGTTTCATGTATGCCTGACCACTTACTTCGCTCACAACTTTCTTTACGTTTCTTCTAGTTTTTTTGTACTTCTGTATGTTTTCATCACTCCTGTTGTAATGTAAACGTTTGTAACATTCTTTTTCTCATTGATAGTCTTTTGTACATCATCATTCCACCACCAAGTGTCTTTAGGTTCACGTTTATTTCCTCTAGTTACTCCAAACACCTATATAGCCACATTCCGAATGTGAGTCGCCATCTTCTTCCATATATTATCCGCATCCTCACCTTCCCTCCCATATATATGGTGAAAATATTTTAGATGCCCTAGAAAATAAACTTATTTCCTCTAATGCTATCCCTGCTTTCTTCTCCTCGCTACTTCCCACCCTCCTGAGTTCTATTCACATATTTTCCAATTAACTTCTTGTCGGTACAATAAAATGTGTTATCATTTAGGAAAAAGAGAGATACTTTGCAGAGATACTGTGGCATCAGCAGTTCCATATCCTTCTCTGGATTCATTGTACCTCACTGAAAGTGCAGCTAGGACCTGAACTCATGCAAATAGATAATAGTTATAATAAAGAAATAATTCATGAATGCATAGAAAACTAGTTTCTTAATTATTTCCTAAATTCAAGGATTAAGATCAACACTGACACCATACAGGTCATTCAGCAGCGACATAGCAACAGGAGAAGAAACCAACTGCAACCAGAACTTATGTAAGATGCACTAGTTTCAGTTATTTTTAGTTGTTTAAACTTTTTTCCTACACCAACTTGGTTGCCAGTGCGTATTCCAAGAAAAGCATAATGATTAATGAAGGCCTTTGCTAATAAGAAATTTCGACAAATTTCATATGTTGAGATCAGGGCACATAAGAAATTTTGCAAACCTCTGAAAAGGAATCTGGGTTTGTTATGGTTTGACGTGACTCCTTTGCTAATAAATCCAATGGAATGTCTATCCAAATTGAGATGCCGTCTCTCAGAAGAGCCCTTTGAAATTAAGAAGTACCAAAGTTCAGATGTTGGAGATAGATCCATACAAAGTACTAACACTCTAACAGTATATTAAGGAATCTTGTGGTGTCACAGGAGTATTTAGCCAATACGATCGGTATGAGCCAATAGAAGTGCATTTCTTAAGATTTTGCTTGATTGTGTATGGTTCTTTTAAAGAGAGGAATCTAAAATAGTGCCTCAAATGTTGCTGATGAATTAGGCAACAGTTAATATTATTTCTACTCTAGTATCCTTTATTGATATGAGTTAACTATCATCATCAAAACAATGGTCATACAATTTTTGACCTTTTTTATTGATCTGGCAATGTTCTGGAGATAATCTTCTTGTATTAGCCCTCAAATACAGAAAAAAAAATATTATACAGGAATAGGACTGACAAGTTAGTTGAGCTCTGAACTGCACAGTCACCAGCACAAACCACCAACCTCCCCATGGCCGACAACTGCTTCAGTACCTCTGTCTGACAAAAATTTTGTACCAGTAAGATATCATTAATTCACAACAGAAGTGATTTTATTTTTATTTTTTTCAGTATAAAAGGGATGTACAAGGCCCAGTAATCATTTAGGTTCCAAATAAATAACAAGTTCCCCTTTCATTCTATAAGGTTTTATTGCTTTTACACTAATACATAACTCCTACATACCAGAACAAGACAAAGTTGTAGCTGAATGAATGAATTGTTGATCCATTTGACCCAACTAAGACACTGGGTTAAAGTACCAGATTAATCAAAAGTTTCCGACCTGACGATTTGGGTCAGGCTAAGTATAATCCATCTTGTTTGCTGTATTGAAGTATTGAGGTCATGGAAAGTTAGTTTGCTAATGTTATACGTTGAGATGTATGGAGAAGAAACGAAACATCTGCCCAAACAAATTTAATTTAAAATTTGGCATTTCCAACTAATTCAATAAACAGAGCTAATTATAAATGGACCTCATTCTGTTTCCACTACAAGATGGCAGGTCTGCTTTGACCCAGTGTAGTTTCAGCCCCAGCCTTACCAAACCAGGTAATCAGCTCATTGCCAACACCAGAACTGAACTACCAAGGCAGGTACAGTATCAAAATCCAAGTTTAAAGATCCTCAAAAAATGGAATAGAACAAATAAAAAAATATAAAAAATATAGATGGCAAGGGTACCTCAGACTCTTTATAACCTTGTTCATCAGATTGGAAAGCTAATTTGGCCGCAGTTTCTCCCCCAAATGCTTCTTCCACCAAACTATCACTGAAATACACACAGATAAATTATTAAATGAGATCAATTAGTGACAAATGAGGCCTAGAAAGCTAGAACCATGCCTCAAACTTATAAACATCCTCTATTTTACAACCATGCAGAGATTTAGTCACTCTCAAATAGGGTTTTGGCATCAGATATTAGTAGATGGCATAACAACTGGATGGTTCTTAAAGCAACACACTCTTACTCGTACATGAACAAAAGGAGAATAAAACCTGTCAAAGAAGTAATATCTCAATGCATCAGCTATTCTTCTTCCAATAAGATTTTTCATGGCACATTTCATCCCTAAACGAACAAAAGGAATTTTACAAAATTAAGTTATTAGCAATGAGGCTCTTTATAAAATGCATACCTGATTTTTAATAGTAAACATACCAACAAGAAATATTGATGTTCCCTTTAGTTCATCTGACAACTCAGCGGCTTTTGTCTGCATTGGTATGGTTATAGCATGTTTCATCATATTTCAAAGATATCTATATACTGAAGAATCAATCAATTAAATTGAGATTGACAGTGGTTTTAAATAGTGAAACTAAGAATCCCAGAAAAAAATGGTACCCTATACCTAATACATACGAATACAGTATAGTGGCTACTTCCATACTGAGTATTATATTTATAGTACTCCCTTATGGGTCTCACAAAGTGCAGTACATGCTAAAAAGTACAAAATCATTTTTGTTCATTACTGGTTTATCAGTGCAGGCTGATACCAAATTTGAGAAGTATCAAACAATCCAGTTAAATCTCATCAAATGCACTTCACCTTACAGAAACAAATAGGTACAATAACGGAATAACCGACCAATTCTGGCAAAGCTAAGCATGAACTTGGAATCAGGCACCAGCATATGTATGAAATTTCTCACATTTAAATCAGAAGGAAGCTCAGATGGAGTGTCTATGGCAGAGAAGCGGACAACGTGAGGGGATCTTCTAGAAGTAATTAGGGTTGCTCTCCAGTGAGAGGAAGAACTTGAGAGGGGTTTCGTGAAGGAGCTGCCATGAGAGGGGAACTGAGGGGGGCTTGCGGAAGCGGAGGGGAGCCGGGACAAGGAAGCGGAGGCGTAATGGCAAGGGGAAGGTAAGGTTGTTACTCTCATCTCCATTTTAGCAGCAGTATATTGCGCTCTCGGTTCTATGGGAGCACACACTCTTTGAGGCGTAGTTGAAGGGGAGAAGAATTAGCGATAGGCCAGAGCGCGAGTTATTCAGAGCACCACACGTCTTTAGATTGGGTAATTTTTCACGTATCTATTTAAACTTCCAAAATAACTAATTTCCTCATCAAAACATACAAATAGCTTATTCCCCCATAAATTTGAACTTATTTTTTTTATATCCTCTTCGTCATTTGCTTTATTACTGATTTCTCACTAAAAAAAATTGACCAATTTTTCCTTTGTCTAATCTGAAAACAATCATTTTTATAGGGTTAATTTATAGGTGCCCATCAAAACTTTTTTAAATTGTCAGTATCCCATTAAAATATTCTAATATCTTACACTCCTATCAAAATTTTAATTTTTGTATCCCTTTTATTTATATGAAAACACATTTTCTCTATACTTGAGTTATGACAACCGGCTGCTATTGTTCTCCGGTTTATGGACCCCACAAAATAAATCTTGAAAACTATCTATGAGCTTAATCATGGCCGTTCATTTCAAAATAAACTGTCCGGATTCTATGGCAACCGACTGCCATAGTTCATTTATGACAGCAGAATCTAATCCATATAACTTATTATCTGACATATATAAAATTCATAGTGACCATTATTATTATACCCTCTTTTTATGGAGACGTTCCACAATTTTTTTGCCTTGCACTTGGAACCTGGAAGCTTTATCTTCAACTTTTTTTCATCTCTTTTACCATCATTTGCTAGCAAAAGAAAAACAAAGCTAATTTCTATTGATCCATTCAAAATCCTAAATCTGTGCTTAAAGTTGATATAAAGTTCATGGTACAAATCCACTTCTGACAATAGATATGACATTGGAGAGCTTAGCATACTCTTTCAAAGATTTGAAAATTTCTAAGGGTGTAAGAGAAAATTTTAGTTTCTCCTATCAGTATGTCTCCTGTGAAGACAATGAATTAGAATTTTTTTTTTTTTTAACGGGGCGAGCTATATTAGATATTAGATTTTTTTTTTTTACAATAAACGTAAACATACTTGGCGCATCAAATAAAGTCTTCTAATATCTTATCTCCATCAAAATCTTTTCTATATACAAATCAAAGGGATAGAAAAAAGAAAGTTAAAATTTGATGGGATATAAGATGTTAAAAGATTTTGATGGAGATATTGGTAATTTATAAGATTTTAATGAGTACTTTAGAAATTAATCCTTTAATTTATTATTTGAGAAAACCAACCAATTCGAAAATCCATTCTCTTTGCTACATAGATTATTTACTTCCTTTTCTTGCTATGCTTAACCATGTCCTTGTTTATATCAATCATAATATTTACTTGGTTTAGTTTGGTTAATCGAACATATATAATCTTAGTATGATGCCTTATTTATTTTATTTTTTTGAGAAGTATGATGCCTTATTTAAAGAGGCCTAGCATTCAGAATATTTACTTATTTTGTATATCAGCAGTGGTCTTTGCCTTATTTAATGAGGCCTAGCATTCAGAATATTTACTTATTTTGTATATCAGCAATGGTCTTATAGTGTCGTACAACATTTCGATATAGAACACAAATAAATACGATCTTGGTAGAATTCAAATCTTATATCTTATCACATATCACATTTAATGAAAACGAACACTCCTCGATGAAGAGGTTAGATGCTGAAGGAGGTTTTTCTCCCTCTGTTTCTGACACATATTCCATAATACATTAAAATACTCAAAAAAGGGTATAATAGTTAATTTTATTTTTAATGCTCAGGTTAATCACAAAGAAAAGATATAAAAGAAAGAATGATCAATTTTAATAAGAAAATAAGCTATTTTCTTTATAAAAGAAAGAATGATTAATTTTAATGGGGAAATAAGAGAAATAAGCTATTTTCATGTTTTGATGGGTAAATTGACTATTTTGAAAGTTTGAATGGGTACGTGATAAATTACCCCTTCAGATTAATGGACTTGTCCAGTATCATTTGTGTAAAATTGGAAAGAGAGTTCGCATGGTACAATTTGTGTAGACGTAACTATTCTGCTGGATTTTTC
>CAXKVV010001410.1:0-28632 GCA_964058805.1 Schoenoplectus triqueter
ATGAATCTTACTTATGTTTTGTGCATAATAAGAGTCATAGAATATTCATATCGATGTTTTAATTCGATAGTATTATAATATGCATAATTAGGAGTAATTATATTAATTTGCATGAAATTATATGCAGTTATGCGGATAAAATATTTTAAAAGCTCAATCAACATGTTTAAACAGCTATTTTTAATGCATCTTACTTATGTTTTGTGCAAAATTAGTGCGTCGTAGAATATTCATATCGAAATTCTAATTGGATAATCTCCTAACAGGTATAACTAGGAGTAAATATATTAATTTTCACGAAATTATAAATATTAATGGAAAATGAATGTTGTAAATCTTAAACAACTTGGTCAAACAACAGTTTGTAATGTATCTTACTTATGTTTTATGAAAAATTGGTCTCGTAGGATATTAATATCGAAGTGTTAATTGGACAATCTAACAATAGGCATAATTAGGAGTAAATTTATTAATTTTCAAGAAATTTTGAGTATTTATTCAGCCAAAAATAAAAAAAATTCAAACAACTTCATTAAACAGCTTTTTAATGCATCTTACTTAATTTTTGCACAAAATTAGTGTCGTCGAACGTTCATATCGATGTGTTAATTGGATAATCTTCTAATAGGCATAGTTAGGAGTAATTGTATTAATTTTCACGAAATTACTTGTAGTTATGAGGTAAAAAATGTTAAAAATCTTAAACAACTCGTTTGAACAGCTGTTTCTAATATATATTACTTATGTTTTATGAAAAAAATAGTATCGTAGGATATTCATTTCGATGTGTTAAACAGAAAACCTCATAATAAGCATAATTAGGAGTAATTATATTAATTTTCACGAAATAATGAGTAGCTAGGCGGCCAAAAATTGTGAAAATCTCAAAAAACTTGTTTAAACAGCAGTTTTTAACACATATTCCTTATGTTTTGTGCAAAATTAGCATCATAGAATGTTCATATCGAAGTTTTAATTGGAAAAATCTTATAATAGGCATAATTAGGAGTGATTATATTAATTTGCACGAAATTATTTTTAGTTATGCGGCCAAAAAATTTGAAAAACTGATATAACTTGTTTAAACAGTAGTTTCTAATGATTTTTCTTATGTTTTATGAAAAATTAGTGTCGTAGGATATTCATATCGAAGTGTTAATTGGACAATCTTACAATAGGCATAATTAAGAGTACTCACGAAATTATGTGTAGTATTTATGCGGCCAAAGATTTTAAAAAAGACAAACAACTTGTTTAAATAGCAGTTTTTAATGAATCTTACTTATGTTTTGTGCATAATAAGAGTCATAGAATATTCATATCGATGTTTTAATTCGATAGTATTATAATATGCATAATTAGGAGTAATTATATTAATTTGCATGAAATTATATGCAGTTATGCGGATAAAATATTTTAAAAGCTCAATCAACATGTTTAAACAGCTATTTTTAATGCATCTTACTTATGTTTTGTGCAAAATTAGTGCGTCGTAGAATATTCATATCGAAATTCTAATTGGATAATCTCCTAACAGGTATAACTAGGAGTAAATATATACAATTCACGAAATTATAAATATTAATGGAAAATGAATGTTGTAAATCTTAAACAACTTGGTCAAACAACAGTTCGTAATGTATCTTACTTATGTTTTACGAAAAATTGGTCTCGTAGGATATTAATATCGAAGTGTTAATTGGACAATCTTACAATAGGCATAATTAGGAGTAAATTTATTAATTTTCAAGAAATTTTGAGTATTTATTCAGCCAAAAATAAAAAAAAATTCAAACAACTTCATTAAACAGCTTTTTAATGCATCTTACTTAATTTTTGCACAAAATTAGTGTCGTCGAACGTTCATATCGATGTGTTAATTGGATAATCTTCTAATAGGCATAGTTAGGAGTAATTGTATT
This sequence comes from Schoenoplectus triqueter, assembly GCA_964058805.1. Taxonomy (NCBI): domain Eukaryota; kingdom Viridiplantae; phylum Streptophyta; class Magnoliopsida; order Poales; family Cyperaceae; genus Schoenoplectus; species Schoenoplectus triqueter. The sequence continues at coordinate 1,923 of CAXKVV010001410.1, forward strand.
AATTTTCACGAAATTACTTGTAGTTATGAGGTAAAAAATGTTAAAAATTTTAAACAACTCGTTTGAACAGCTGTTTCTAATATATATTACTTATGTTTTATGAAAAATTAGTATCGTAGGATATTTATTTCGATGTGTTAATTGGAAAACCTCATTATAAGCATAATTAGGAGTAATTGTATTAATTTTCACGAAATTACTTGTGGTTATGAGGTAAAAAATGTTAAAAATCATAAGCAACTCGTTTGAACAGCTGTTTCTAATATATATTACTTATGTTTTATGAGAAAAAAGTATCGTAGGATATTCATTTCGATGTGTTAATTGGAAAACCTCATAATAGGCATAATTAGGAGTAATTATATTAATTTTCACGAAATTATGACTAGCTAGGCGGACAAAAATTGTGAAAATCTCAAACAACTTGTTTAAACAGCAGTTTTTAACACATATTCCTTATGTTTTGTTCAAAATTAGCATCATAGAATGTTCATTTTGAAATTTTAAATGGAAAATCTTATGATAGGCATAATTAGGAGTGATTATATTAATTTGCACGAAAGGATTTGTAGTTATGCGGCAAAAAAAATTGAAAAACTAAAATAACATGTTTAAACTGTAGTTTCTAATCTATTTTACTTATGTCTTATGAAAAATTAGTGCCGTAGGATATTCATATCGAAGTGTTAATTAGGCATAATTAAAAGTAGTCACATTATAATTTTCACGAAATTATGTGTATTTATGTGGCCAAAGATTTTCAAAAATTCAAACAACTTGTTTAAATAGCAGTTTTTAATGCATCTTACTTATGTTTTGTGCCAAATAAGTGTCATAGAATATTCATAACGATGTTTTAATTCGATAGTATTATAATATGCATAATTAGGAGTAATTATATTAATTTGCATGAAATTATATGCAGTTATGCGGATAAAATATTTTAAAAGCTCAATCAACATGTTTAAATAACTGTTTTTAATGCATCTTACTTATGTTTTGTGCAAAATTAGTGTGTCGTAGAATATTCATATCGAAATTTTAGTTGGATAATCTCCTAATAGGTATAACTAGGAGTAAATATATTAATTTTCATGAAATTATAATTATTAATGGACAATGAATGTTGTAAATCTTAAACAACAAGGTCAAACAGAAGTTTGTAATGTATCTTACTTATATTTTATGAAAAATTAGTCTCGTAGGATATAAATATCGAAGTGTTAATTAGACAAGCTTATAATAGGCATAATTAGGAGTGTATTTATTAATTTGCAAGAAATTTTGAGTATTTATTCAGCCAAAAATTAAAAAACAAAATTCAAACAACTTCTTTAACCAGCTTTTTAATGCATCTTACTTAATTTTTGCACAAAATTAGTGTCGTCGAACGGTCATATCGATGTGTTAATTGGATAATCTTCTAATAGGCATAGTTAGGAGTAATTGTATTAATTTTCACGAAATTACTTGTAGTTATGAGGTAAAAAATGTTAAAAATCTTAAACAACTCGTTTGAACAGCTGTTTCTAATATATATTACTTATGTTTTATGAAAAAAATAGTATCGTAGGATATTCATTTCGATGTGTTAAACGGAAAACCTCATAATAAGCATAATTAGGAGTAATTATATTAATTTTCACGAAATAATGAGTAGCTAGGCGGCCAAAAATTGTGAAAATCTCAAAAAACTTGTTTAAACAGCAGTTTTTAACACATATTCCTTATGTTTTGTGCAAAATTAGCATCATAGAATGTTCATATCGAAGTTTTAATTGGAAAAATCTTATAATAGGCATAATTAGGAGTGATTATATTAATTTGCACGAAATTATTTTTAGTTATGCGGCCAAAAAATTTGAAAAACTGATATAACTTGTTTAAACAGTAGTTTCTAATGTATTTTACTTATGTTTTATGAAAAATTAGTGTCGTAGGATATTCATATCGAAGTGTTAATTGGACAATCTTACAATAGGCATAATTAAGAGTAGTCACGAAATTATGTGTAGTATTTATGCGGCCAAAGATTTTAAAAAAGACAAACAACTTGTTTAAATAGCAGTTTTTAATGAATCTTACTTATGTTTTGTGCATAATAAGAGTCATAGAATATTCATATCGATGTTTTAATTCGATAGTATTATAATATACATAATTAGGAGTAATTATATTAATTTGCATGAAATTATATGCAGTTATGCGGATAAAATATTTTAAAAGCTCAATCAACATGTTTAAACAGCTATTTTTAATGCATCTTACTTATGTTTTGTGCAAAATTAGTGCGTCGTAGAATATTCATATCGAAATTCTAATTGGATAATCTCCTAACAGGTATAACTAGGAGTAAATATATACAATTCACGAAATTATAAATATTAATGGAAAATGAATGTTGTAAATCTTAAACAACTTGGTCAAACAACAGTTCGTAATGTATCTTACTTATGTTTTACGAAAAATTGGTCTCGTAGGATATTAATATCGAAGTGTTAATTGGACAATCTTACAATAGGCATAATTAGGAGTAAATTTATTAATTTTCAAGAAATTTTGAGTATTTATTCAGCCAAAAATAAAAAAAAATTCAAACAACTTCATTAAACAGCTTTTTAATGCATCTTACTTAATTTTTGCACAAAATTAGTGTCGTCGAACGTTCATATCGATGTGTTAATTGGATAATCTTCTAATAGGCATAGTTAGGAGTAATTGTATTAATTTTCACGAAATTACTTGTAGTTATGAGGTAAAAAATGTTAAAAATCTTAAACAACTCGTTTGAACAGCTGTTTCTAATATATATTACTTATGTTTTATGAAAAAAATAGTATCGTAGGATATTCATTTCGATGTGTTAAACGGAAAACCTCATAATAAGCATAATTAGGAGTAATTATATTAATTTTCACGAAATAATGAGTAGCTAGGCGGCCAAAAATTGTGAAAATCTCAAAAAACTTGTTTAAACAGCAGTTTTTAACACATATTCCTTATGTTTTGTGCAAAATTAGCATCATAGAATGTTCATATCGAAGTTTTAATTGGAAAAATCTTATAATAGGCATAATTAGGAGTGATTATATTAATTTGCACGAAATTATTTTTAGTTATGCGGCCAAAAAATTTGAAAAACTAAAATAACATGTTTAAACTGTAGTTTCTAATCTATTTTACTTATGTCTTATGAAAAATTAGTGCCGTAGGATATTCATATCGAAGTGTTAATTGGACAATCTTACAATAGGCATAATTAAGAGTAGTCACATTATAATTTTCACGAAATTATGTGTATTTATGTGGCCAAAGATTTTCAAAAAATCAAACAACTTGTTTAAATAGCAGTTTTTAATGCATCTTACTTATGTTTTGTGCCAAATAAGTGTCATAGAATATTCATAACGATGTTTTAATTTGATAGTATTATAATATGCATAATTAGGAGTAATTATATTAATTTGCATGAAATTATATGCAGTTATGCGGATAAAATATTTTAAAAGCTCAATCAACATGTTTAAATAACTGTTTTTAATGCATCTTACTTATGTTTTGTGCAAAATTAGTGTGTCGTAGAATATTCATATCGAAATTTTAGTTGGATAATCTCCTAACAGGTATAACTAGGAGTAAATATATTAATTTTCATGAAATTATAATTATTAATGGACAATGAATGTTGTAAATCTTAAACAACTTGGTCAAACAGAAGTTTGTAATGTATCTTACTTATGTTTTACGAAAAATTAGTCTCGTAGGATATAAATATCGAAGTGTTAATTAGACAATCTTATAATAGGCATAATTAGGAGTATATTTATTAATTTGCAAGAAATTTTGAGTATTTATTCAGCCAAAAATTAAAAAATAAAATTCAAACAACTTCTTTAACCAGCTTTTTAATGCATCTTACTTAATTTTTGCACAAAATTAGTGTCGTCGAACGGTCATATCGATGTGTTAATTGGATAATCTTCTAATAGGCATAGTTAGGAGTAATTGTATTAATTTTCACGAAATTACTTGTAGTTCTGAGGTAAAAAATATTAAAAATCTTAAACAACTCGTTTGAACAGCTGTTTCTAATATATATTACTTATGTTTTATGAAAAAAAATAGTATCGTAGGATATTCATTTCGATGTGTTAAACGGAAAACCTCATAATAAGTATAATTAGGAGTAATTATATTAATTTTCACGAAATAATGAGTAGCTAGGCGGCCAAAAATTGTGAAAATCTCAAAAAACTTGTTTAAACAGCAGTTTTTAACACATATTCCTTATGTTTTGTGCAAAATTAGCATCATAGAATGTTCATATCGAAGTTTTAATTGGAAAAATCTTATAATAGGCGTAATTAGGAGTGATTATATTAATTTTCACGAAATTATTTTTAGTTATGCGGCCAAAAAATTTGAAAAACTGATATAACTTGTTTAAACAGTAGTTTCTAATGTATTTTACTTATGTTTTATGAAAAATTAGTGTCGTAGGATATTCATATCGAAGTGTTAATTGGACAATCTTACAATAGGCATAATTAAGAGTACTCACGAAATTATGTGTAGTATTTATGCGGCCAAAGATTTTAAAAAAGACAAACAACTTGTTTAAATAGCAGTTTTTAATGAATCTTACTTATGTTTTGTGCATAATAAGAGTCATAGAATATTCATATCGATGTTTTAATTCGATAGTATTATAATATGCATAATTAGGAGTAATTATATTAATTTGCATGAAATTATATGCAGTTATGCGGATAAAATATTTTAAAAGCTCAATCAACATGTTTAAACAGCTATTTTTAATGCATCTTACTTATGTTTTGTGCAAAATTAGTGCGTCGTAGAATATTCATATCGAAATTCTAATTGGATAATCTCCTAACAGGTATAACTAGGAGTAAATATATACAATTCACGAAATTATAAATATTAATGGAAAATGAATGTTGTAAATCTTAAACAACTTGGTCAAACAACAGTTCGTAATGTATCTTACTTATGTTTTACGAAAAATTGGTCTCGTAGGATATTAATATCGAAGTGTTAATTGGACAATCTTACAATAGGCATAATTAGGAGTAAATTTATTAATTTTCAAGAAATTTTGAGTATTTATTCAGCCAAAAATAAAAAAAAAATTCAAACAACTTCATTAAACAGCTTTTTAATGCATCTTACTTAATTTTTGCACAAAATTAGTGTCGTCGAACGTTCATATCGATGTGTTAATTGGATAATCTTCTAATAGGCATAGTTAGGAGTAATTGTATTAATTTTCACGAAATTACTTGTAGTTATGAGGTAAAAAATGTTAAAAATTTTAAACAACTCGTTTGAACAGCTGTTTCTAATATATATTACTTATGTTTTATGAAAAATTAGTATCGTAGGATATTTATTTCGATGTGTTAATTGGAAAACCTCATTATAAGCATAATTAGGAGTAATTGTATTAATTTTCACGAAATTACTTGTGGTTATGAGGTAAAAAATGTTAAAAATCATAAGCAACTCGTTTGAACAGCTGTTTCTAATATATATTACTTATGTTTTATGAGAAAAAAGTATCGTAGGATATTCATTTCGATGTGTTAATTGGAAAACCTCATAATAGGCATAATTAGGAGTAATTATATTAATTTTCACGAAATTATGACTAGCTAGGCGGACAAAAATTGTGAAAATCTCAAACAACTTGTTTAAACAGCAGTTTTTAACACATATTCCTTATGTTTTGTTCAAAATTAGCATCATAGAATGTTCATTTTGAAATTTTAAATGGAAAATCTTATGATAGGCATAATTAGGAGTGATTATATTAATTTGCACGAAAGGATTTGTAGTTATGCGGCAAAAAAAATTGAAAAACTAAAATAACATGTTTAAACTGTAGTTTCTAATCTATTTTACTTATGTCTTATGAAAAATTAGTGCCGTAGGATATTCATATCGAAGTGTTAATTAGGCATAATTAAAAGTAGTCACATTATAATTTTCACGAAATTATGTGTATTTATGTGGCCAAAGATTTTCAAAAAATCAAACAACTTGTTTAAATAGCAGTTTTTAATGCATCTTACTTATGTTTTGTGCCAAATAAGTGTCATAGAATATTCATAACGATGTTTTAATTCGATAGTATTATAATATGCATAATTAGGAGTAATTATATTAATTTGCATGAAATTATATGCAGTTATGCGGATAAAATATTTTAAAAGCTCAATCAACATGTTTAAATAACTGTTTTTAATGCATCTTACTTATGTTTTGTGCAAAATTAGTGTGTCGTAGAATATTCATATCGAAATTTTAGTTGGATAATCTCCTAATAGGTATAACTAGGAGTAAATATATTAATTTTCATGAAATTATAATTATTAATGGACAATGAATGTTGTAAATCTTAAACAACAAGGTCAAACAGAAGTTTGTAATGTATCTTACTTATATTTTATGAAAAATTAGTCTCGTAGGATATAAATATCGAAGTGTTAATTAGACAAGCTTATAATAGGCATAATTAGGAGTGTATTTATTAATTTGCAAGAAATTTTGAGTATTTATTCAGCCAAAAATTAAAAAACAAAATTCAAACAACTTCTTTAACCAGCTTTTTAATGCATCTTACTTAATTTTTGCACAAAATTAGTGTCGTCGAACGGTCATATCGATGTGTTAATTGGATAATCTTCTAATAGGCATAGTTAGGAGTAATTGTATTAATTTTCACGAAATTACTTGTAGTTATGAGGTAAAAAATGTTAAAAATCTTAAACAACTCGTTTGAACAGCTGTTTCTAATATATATTACTTATGTTTTATGAAAAAAATAGTATCGTAGGATATTCATTTCGATGTGTTAAACGGAAAACCTCATAATAAGCATAATTAGGAGTAATTATATTAATTTTCACGAAATAATGAGTAGCTAGGCGGCCAAAAATTGTGAAAATCTCAAAAAACTTGTTTAAACAGCAGTTTTTAACACATATTCCTTATGTTTTGTGCAAAATTAGCATCATAGAATGTTCATATCGAAGTTTTAATTGGAAAAATCTTATAATAGGCATAATTAGGAGTGATTATATTAATTTGCACGAAATTATTTTTAGTTATGCGGCCAAAAAATTTGAAAAACTGATATAACTTGTTTAAACAGTAGTTTCTAATGTATTTTACTTATGTTTTATGAAAAATTAGTGTCGTAGGATATTCATATCGAAGTGTTAATTGGACAATCTTACAATAGGCATAATTAAGAGTAGTCACGAAATTATGTGTAGTATTTATGCGGCCAAAGATTTTAAAAAAGACAAACAACTTGTTTAAATAGCAGTTTTTAATGAATCTTACTTATGTTTTGTGCATAATAAGAGTCATAGAATATTCATATCGATGTTTTAATTCGATAGTATTATAATATACATAATTAGGAGTAATTATATTAATTTGCATGAAATTATATGCAGTTATGCGGATAAAATATTTTAAAAGCTCAATCAACATGTTTAAACAGCTATTTTTAATGCATCTTACTTATGTTTTGTGCAAAATTAGTGCGTCGTAGAATATTCATATCGAAATTCTAATTGGATAATCTCCTAACAGGTATAACTAGGAGTAAATATATACAATTCACGAAATTATAAATATTAATGGAAAATGAATGTTGTAAATCTTAAACAACTTGGTCAAACAACAGTTCGTAATGTATCTTACTTATGTTTTACGAAAAATTGGTCTCGTAGGATATTAATATCGAAGTGTTAATTGGACAATCTTACAATAGGCATAATTAGGAGTAAATTTATTAATTTTCAAGAAATTTTGAGTATTTATTCAGCCAAAAATAAAAAAAAATTCAAACAACTTCATTAAACAGCTTTTTAATGCATCTTACTTAATTTTTGCACAAAATTAGTGTCGTCGAACGTTCATATCGATGTGTTAATTGGATAATCTTCTAATAGGCATAGTTAGGAGTAATTGTATTAATTTTCACGAAATTACTTGTAGTTATGAGGTAAAAAATGTTAAAAATCTTAAACAACTCGTTTGAACAGCTGTTTCTAATATATATTACTTATGTTTTATGAAAAAAATAGTATCGTAGGATATTCATTTCGATGTGTTAAACGGAAAACCTCATAATAAGCATAATTAGGAGTAATTATATTAATTTTCACGAAATAATGAGTAGCTAGGCGGCCAAAAATTGTGAAAATCTCAAAAAACTTGTTTAAACAGCAGTTTTTAACACATATTCCTTATGTTTTGTGCAAAATTAGCATCATAGAATGTTCATATCGAAGTTTTAATTGGAAAAATCTTATAATAGGCATAATTAGGAGTGATTATATTAATTTGCACGAAATTATTTTTAGTTATGCGGCCAAAAAATTTGAAAAACTAAAATAACATGTTTAAACTGTAGTTTCTAATCTATTTTACTTATGTCTTATGAAAAATTAGTGCCGTAGGATATTCATATCGAAGTGTTAATTGGACAATCTTACAATAGGCATAATTAAGAGTAGTCACATTATAATTTTCACGAAATTATGTGTATTTATGTGGCCAAAGATTTTCAAAAAATCAAACAACTTGTTTAAATAGCAGTTTTTAATGCATCTTACTTATGTTTTGTGCCAAATAAGTGTCATAGAATATTCATAACGATGTTTTAATTTGATAGTATTATAATATGCATAATTAGGAGTAATTATATTAATTTGCATGAAATTATATGCAGTTATGCGGATAAAATATTTTAAAAGCTCAATCAACATGTTTAAATAACTGTTTTTAATGCATCTTACTTATGTTTTGTGCAAAATTAGTGTGTCGTAGAATATTCATATCGAAATTTTAGTTGGATAATCTCCTAACAGGTATAACTAGGAGTAAATATATTAATTTTCATGAAATTATAATTATTAATGGACAATGAATGTTGTAAATCTTAAACAACTTGGTCAAACAGAAGTTTGTAATGTATCTTACTTATGTTTTACGAAAAATTAGTCTCGTAGGATATAAATATCGAAGTGTTAATTAGACAATCTTATAATAGGCATAATTAGGAGTATATTTATTAATTTGCAAGAAATTTTGAGTATTTATTCAGCCAAAAATTAAAAAATAAAATTCAAACAACTTCTTTAACCAGCTTTTTAATGCATCTTACTTAATTTTTGCACAAAATTAGTGTCGTCGAACGGTCATATCGATGTGTTAATTGGATAATCTTCTAATAGGCATAGTTAGGAGTAATTGTATTAATTTTCACGAAATTACTTGTAGTTCTGAGGTAAAAAATATTAAAAATCTTAAACAACTCGTTTGAACAGCTGTTTCTAATATATATTACTTATGTTTTATGAAAAAAAATAGTATCGTAGGATATTCATTTCGATGTGTTAAACGGAAAACCTCATAATAAGTATAATTAGGAGTAATTATATTAATTTTCACGAAATAATGAGTAGCTAGGCGGCCAAAAATTGTGAAAATCTCAAAAAACTTGTTTAAACAGCAGTTTTTAACACATATTCCTTATGTTTTGTGCAAAATTAGCATCATAGAATGTTCATATCGAAGTTTTAATTGGAAAAATCTTATAATAGGCGTAATTAGGAGTGATTATATTAATTTTCATGAAATTATTTTTAGTTATGCGGCCAAAAAATTTGAAAAACTGATATAACTTGTTTAAACAGTAGTTTCTAATGTATTTTACTTATGTTTTATGAAAAATTAGTGTCGTAGGATATTCATATCGAAGTGTTAATTGGACAATCTTACAATAGGCATAATTAAGAGTACTCACGAAATTATGTGTAGTATTTATGCGGCCAAAGATTTTAAAAAAGACAAACAACTTGTTTAAATAGCAGTTTTTAATGAATCTTACTTATGTTTTGTGCATAATAAGAGTCATAGAATATTCATATCGATGTTTTAATTCGATAGTATTATAATATGCATAATTAGGAGTAATTATATTAATTTGCATGAAATTATATGCAGTTATGCGGATAAAATATTTTAAAAGCTCAATCAACATGTTTAAACAGCTATTTTTAATGCATCTTACTTATGTTTTGTGCAAAATTAGTGCGTCGTAGAATATTCATATCGAAATTCTAATTGGATAATCTCCTAACAGGTATAACTAGGAGTAAATATATACAATTCACGAAATTATAAATATTAATGGAAAATGAATGTTGTAAATCTTAAACAACTTGGTCAAACAACAGTTCGTAATGTATCTTACTTATGTTTTACGAAAAATTGGTCTCGTAGGATATTAATATCGAAGTGTTAATTGGACAATCTTACAATAGGCATAATTAGGAGTAAATTTATTAATTTTCAAGAAATTTTGAGTATTTATTCAGCCAAAAATAAAAAAAAAATTCAAACAACTTCATTAAACAGCTTTTTAATGCATCTTACTTAATTTTTGCACAAAATTAGTGTCGTCGAACGTTCATATCGATGTGTTAATTGGATAATCTTCTAATAGGCATAGTTAGGAGTAATTGTATTAATTTTCACGAAATTACTTGTAGTTATGAGGTAAAAAATGTTAAAAATTTTAAACAACTCGTTTGAACAGCTGTTTCTAATATATATTACTTATGTTTTATGAAAAATTAGTATCGTAGGATATTTATTTCGATGTGTTAATTGGAAAACCTCATTATAAGCATAATTAGGAGTAATTGTATTAATTTTCACGAAATTACTTGTGGTTATGAGGTAAAAAATGTTAAAAATCATAAGCAACTCGTTTGAACAGCTGTTTCTAATATATATTACTTATGTTTTATGAGAAAAAAGTATCGTAGGATATTCATTTCGATGTGTTAATTGGAAAACCTCATAATAGGCATAATTAGGAGTAATTATATTAATTTTCACGAAATTATGACTAGCTAGGCGGACAAAAATTGTGAAAATCTCAAACAACTTGTTTAAACAGCAGTTTTTAACACATATTCCTTATGTTTTGTTCAAAATTAGCATCATAGAATGTTCATTTTGAAATTTTAAATGGAAAATCTTATGATAGGCATAATTAGGAGTGATTATATTAATTTGCACGAAAGGATTTGTAGTTATGCGGCAAAAAAAATTGAAAAACTAAAATAACATGTTTAAACTGTAGTTTCTAATCTATTTTACTTATGTCTTATGAAAAATTAGTGCCGTAGGATATTCATATCGAAGTGTTAATTAGGCATAATTAAAAGTAGTCACATTATAATTTTCACGAAATTATGTGTATTTATGTGGCCAAAGATTTTCAAAAAATCAAACAACTTGTTTAAATAGCAGTTTTTAATGCATCTTACTTATGTTTTGTGCCAAATAAGTGTCATAGAATATTCATAACGATGTTTTAATTCGATAGTATTATAATATGCATAATTAGGAGTAATTATATTAATTTGCATGAAATTATATGCAGTTATGCGGATAAAATATTTTAAAAGCTCAATCAACATGTTTAAATAACTGTTTTTAATGCATCTTACTTATGTTTTGTGCAAAATTAGTGTGTCGTAGAATATTCATATCGAAATTTTAGTTGGATAATCTCCTAATAGGTATAACTAGGAGTAAATATATTAATTTTCATGAAATTATAATTATTAATGGACAATGAATGTTGTAAATCTTAAACAACAAGGTCAAACAGAAGTTTGTAATGTATCTTACTTATATTTTATGAAAAATTAGTCTCGTAGGATATAAATATCGAAGTGTTAATTAGACAAGCTTATAATAGGCATAATTAGGAGTGTATTTATTAATTTGCAAGAAATTTTGAGTATTTATTCAGCCAAAAATTAAAAAACAAAATTCAAACAACTTCTTTAACCAGCTTTTTAATGCATCTTACTTAATTTTTGCACAAAATTAGTGTCGTCGAACGGTCATATCGATGTGTTAATTGGATAATCTTCTAATAGGCATAGTTAGGAGTAATTGTATTAATTTTCACGAAATTACTTGTAGTTATGAGGTAAAAAATGTTAAAAATCTTAAACAACTCGTTTGAACAGCTGTTTCTAATATATATTACTTATGTTTTATGAAAAAAATAGTATCGTAGGATATTCATTTCGATGTGTTAAACGGAAAACCTCATAATAAGCATAATTAGGAGTAATTATATTAATTTTCACGAAATAATGAGTAGCTAGGCGGCCAACAATTGTGAAAATCTCAAAAAACTTGTTTAAACAGCAGTTTTTAACACATATTCCTTATGTTTTGTGCAAAATTAGCATCATAGAATGTTCATATCGAAGTTTTAATTGGAAAAATCTTATAATAGGCATAATTAGGAGTGATTATATTAATTTGCACGAAATTATTTTTAGTTATGCGGCCAAAAAATTTGAAAAACTGATATAACTTGTTTAAACAGTAGTTTCTAATGTATTTTACTTATGTTTTATGAAAAATTAGTGTCGTAGGATATTCATATCGAAGTGTTAATTGGACAATCTTACAATAGGCATAATTAAGAGTAGTCACGAAATTATGTGTAGTATTTATGCGGCCAAAGATTTTAAAAAAGACAAACAACTTGTTTAAATAGCAGTTTTTAATGAATCTTACTTATGTTTTGTGCATAATAAGAGTCATAGAATATTCATATCGATGTTTTAATTCGATAGTATTATAATATGCATAATTAGGAGTAATTATATTAATTTGCATGAAATTATATGCAGTTATGCGGATAAAATATTTTAAAAGCTCAATCAACATGTTTAAACAGCTATTTTTAATGCATCTTACTTATGTTTTGTGCAAAATTAGTGCGTCGTAGAATATTCATATCGAAATTCTAATTGGATAATCTCCTAACAGGTATAACTAGGAGTAAATATATTAATTTTCACGAAATTATAAATATTAATGGAAAATGAATGTTGTAAATCTTAAACAACTTGGTCAAACAACAGTTTGTAATGTATCTTACTTATGTTTTATGAAAAATTGGTCTCGTAGGATATTAATATCGAAGTGTTAATTGGACAATCTAACAATAGGCATAATTAGGAGTAAATTTATTAATTTTCAAGAAATTTTGAGTATTTATTCAGCCAAAAATAAAAAAAAATTCAAACAACTTCATTAAACAGCTTTTTAATGCATCTTACTTAATTTTTGCACAAAATTAGTGTCGTCGAACGTTCATATCGATGTGTTAATTGGATAATCTTCTAATAGGCATAGTTAGGAGTAATTGTATTAATTTTCACGGAATTACTTGTAGTTATGAGGTAAAAAATGTTAAAAATCTTAAACAACTCGTTTGAACAGCTGTTTCTAATATATATTACTTATGTTTTATGAAAAAAATAGTATCGTAGGATATTCATTTCGATGTGTTAAACAGAAAACCTCATAATAAGCATAATTAGGAGTAATTATATTAATTTTCACGAAATAATGAGTAGCTAGGCGGCCAAAAATTGTGAAAATCTCAAAAAACTTGTTTAAACAGCAGTTTTTAACACATATTCCTTATGTTTTGTGCAAAATTAGCATCATAGAATGTTCATATCGAAGTTTTAATTGGAAAAATCTTATAATAGGCATAATTAGGAGTGATTATATTAATTTGCACGAAATTATTTTTAGTTATGCGGCCAAAAAATTTGAAAAACTGATATAACTTGTTTAAACAGTAGTTTCTAATGTATTTTACTTATGTTTTATGAAAAATTAGTGTCGTAGGATATTCATATCGAAGTGTTAATTGGAGAATCTTACAATAGGCATAATTAAGAGTAGTCACGAAATTATGTGTAGTATTTATGCGGCCAAAGATTTTTAAAAAGTCAAACAACTTGTTTAAATAGCAGTTTTTAATGAATCTTACTTATGTTTTGTGCATAATAAGAGTCATAGAATATTCATATCGATGTTTTAATTCGATAGTATTATAATATGCATAATTAGGAGTAATTATATTAATTTGCATGAAATTATATGCAGTTATGCGGATAAAATATTTTAAAAGCTCAATCAACATGTTTAAACAGCTATTTTTAATGCATCTTACTTATGTTTTGTGCAAAATTAGTGCGTCGTAGAATATTCATATCGAAATTCTAATTGGATAATCTCCTAACAGGTATAACTAGGAGTAAATATATTAATTTTCACGAAATTACAAATATTAATGGAAAATGAATGTTGTAAATCTTAAACAACTTGGTCAAACAACAGTTTGTAATGTATCTTACTTATGTTTTACGAAAAATTAGTCTCGTAGGATATTAATATCGAAGTGTTAATTGGACAATCTTACAATAGGCATAATTAGGAGTAAATTTATTAATTTTCAAGAAATTTTGAGTTTTTATTCAGCCAAAAATTAAAAAAAAATTCAAACAACTTCATTAAACAGCTTTTTAATGCATCTTACTTAATTTTTGCACAAAATTAGTGTCGTCGAACATTCATATCGATGTGTTAATTGGATAATCTTCTAATAGGCATAGTTAGGAGTAATTGTATTAATTTTCACGAAATTACTTGTAGTTATGAGGTAAAAAATGTTAAAAATCTTAAACAACTCGTTTGAACTGCTGTTTCTAATATATATTACTTATGTTTTATGAAAAATTAGTATCGTAGGATATTCATTTCGATGTGTTAATTGGAAAACCTCATTATAAGCATAATTAGGAGTAATTGTATTAATTTTCACGAAATTACTTGTAGTTATGAGGAAAAAAATGTTAAAAATCATAAGCAACTCGTTTGAACAGCTGTTTCTAATATATATTACTTATGTTTTATGAGAAAAAAGTATCGTAGGATATTCATTTCGCTGTGTTAATTGGAAAACCTCATAATAGGCATAATTAGGAGTAATTATATTAATTTTCACGAAATTATGACTAGCTAGGCGGACAAAAATTGTGAAAATCTCAAAAAACTTGTTTAAACAGCAGTTTTTAACACATATTCCTTATGTTTTGTTCAAAATTAGCATCATAGAATGTTCATTTTGAAATTTTAAATGGAAAATCTTATGATAGGCATAATTAGGAGTGATTATATTAATTTGTACGAAAGGATTTGTAGTTATGCGGCAAAAAAATTTGAAAAACTAAAATAACATGTTTAAACTGTAGTTTCTAATCTATTTTACTTATGTCTTATGAAAAATTAGTGCCGTAGGATATTCATATCGAAGTGTTAATTAGGCATAATTAAAAGTAGTCACATTATAATTTTCATGAAATTATGTGTATTTATGTGGCCAAAGATTTTCAAAAAATCAAACAACTTGTCTAAATAGCAGTTTTTAATGCATCTTACTTATGTTTTGTGCCAAATAAGTGTCATAGAATATTCATAACGATGTTTTAATTCGATAGTATTATAATATGCATAATTAGAGGTAATTATATTAATTTGCATGAAATTATATGCAGTTATAAGGATAAAATATTTTAAAAGCTCAATCAACATGTTTAAATAACTGTTTTTAATGCATCTTACTTATGTTTTGTGCAAAATTAGTGTGTCGTAGAATATTCATATCGAAATTTTAGTTGGATAATCTCCTAACAGGTATAACTAGGAGTAAATATATTAATTTTCATGAAATTATAATTATTAATGGACAATGAATGTTGTAAATCTTAAACAACATGGTCAAACAGAAGTTTGTAATGTATCTTACTTATGTTTTATGAAAAATTAGTCTCGTAGGATATAAATATCGAAGTGTTAATTAGACAATCTTATAATAGGCATAATTAGGAGTATATTTATTAATTTGCAAGAAATTTTGAGTATTTATTCAGCCAAAAATTAAAAAACAAAATTCAAACAACTTCTTTAACCAGCTTTTTAATGCATCTTACTTAATTTTTGCACAAAATTAGTGTCGTCGAACGGTCATATCGATGTGTTAATTGGATAATCTTCTAATAGGCATAGTTAGGAGTAATTGTATTAATTTTCACGAAATTACTTGTAGTTATGAGGTAAAAAATGTTAAAAATCTTAAACAACTCGTTTGAACAGCTGTTTCTAATATATATTACTTATGTTTTATGAAAAAAATAGTATCGTAGGATATTCATTTCGATGTGTTAAACGGAAAACCTCATAATAAGCATAATTAGGAGTAATTATATTAATTTTCACGAAATAATGAGTAGCTAGGCGGCCAAAAATTGTGAAAATCTCAAAAAACTTGTTTAAACAGCAGTTTTTAACACATATTCCTTATGTTTTGTGCAAAATTAGCATCATAGAATGTTCATATCGAAGTTTTAATTGGAAAAATCTTATAATAGGCGTAATTAGGAGTGATTATATTAATTTTCACGAAATTATTTTTAGTTATGCGGCCAAAAAATTTGAAAAACTGATATAACTTGTTTAAACAGTAGTTTCTAATGTATTTTACTTATGTTTTATGAAAAATTAGTGTCGTAGGATATTCATATCGAAGTGTTAATTGGACAATCTTACAATAGGCATAATTAAGAGTAGTCACGAAATTATGTGTAGTATTTATGCGGCCAAAGATTTTAAAAAAGTCAAACAACTTGTTTAAATAGCAGTTTTTAATGAATCTTACTTATGTTTTGTGCATAATAAGAGTCATAGAATATTCATATCGATGTTTTAATTCGATAGTATTATAATATGCATAATTAGGAGTAATTATATTAATTTGCATGAAATTATATGCAGTTATGCGGATAAAATATTTTAAAAGCTCAATCAACATGTTTAAACAGCTATTTTTAATGCATCTTACTTATGTTTTGTGCAAAATTAGTGCGTCGTAGAATATTCATATCGAAATTCTAATTGGATAATCTCCTAACAGGTATAACTAGGAGTAAATATATTAATTTTCACGAAATTATAAATATTAATGGAAAATGAATGTTGTAAATCTTAAACAACTTGGTCAAACAACAGTTTGTAATGTATCTTACTTATGTTTTATGAAAAATTGGTCTCGTAGGATATTAATATCGAAGTGTTAATTGGACAATCTAACAATAGGCATAATTAGGAGTAAATTTATTAATTTTCAAGAAATTTTGAGTATTTATTCAGCCAAAAATAAAAAAAAATTCAAACAACTTCATTAAACAGCTTTTTAATGCATCTTACTTAATTTTTGCACAAAATTAGTGTCGTCGAACGTTCATATCGATGTGTTAATTGGATAATCTTCTAATAGGCATAGTTAGGAGTAATTGTATTAATTTTCACGAAATTACTTGTAGTTATGAGGTAAAAAATGTTAAAAATCTTAAACAACTCGTTTGAACAGCTGTTTCTAATATATATTACTTATGTTTTATGAAAAAAATAGTATCGTAGGATATTCATTTCGATGTGTTAAACAGAAAACCTCATAATAAGCATAATTAGGAGTAATTATATTAATTTTCACGAAATAATGAGTAGCTAGGCGGCCAAAAATTGTGAAAATCTCAAAAAACTTGTTTAAACAGCAGTTTTTAACACATATTCCTTATGTTTTGTGCAAAATTAGCATCATAGAATGTTCATATCGAAGTTTTAATTGGAAAAATCTTATAATAGGCATAATTAGGAGTGATTATATTAATTTGCACGAAATTATTTTTAGTTATGCGGCCAAAAAATTTGAAAAACTAAAATAACATGTTTAAACTGTAGTTTCTAATCTATTTTACTTATGTCTTATGAAAAATTAGTGCCGTAGGATATTCATATCGAAGTGTTAATTGGAGAATCTTACAATAGGCATAATTAAGAGTAGTCACGAAATTATGTGTAGTATTTATGCGGCCAAAGATTTTAAAAAAGTCAAACAACTTGTTTAAATAGCAGTTTTTAATGAATCTTACTTATGTTTTGTGCATAATAAGAGTCATAGAATATTCATATCGATGTTTTAATTCGATAGTATTATAATATGCATAATTAGGAGTAATTATATTAATTTGCATGAAATTATATGCAGTTATGCGGATAAAATATTTTAAAAGCTCAATCAACATGTTTAAACAGCTATTTTTAATGCATCTTACTTATGTTTTGTGCAAAATTAGTGCGTCGTAGAATATTCATATCGAAATTCTAATTGGATAATCTCCTAACAGGTATAACTAGGAGTAAATATATTAATTTTCACGAAATTACAAATATTAATGGAAAATGAATGTTGTAAATCTTAAACAACTTGGTCAAACAACAGTTTGTAATGTATCTTACTTATGTTTTACGAAAAATTAGTCTCGTAGGATATTAATATCGAAGTGTTAATTGGACAATCTTACAATAGGCATAATTAGGAGTAAATTTATTAATTTTCAAGAAATTTTGAGTATTTATTCAGCCAAAAATAAAAAAAAAAATTCAAACAACTTCATTAAACAGCTTTTTAATGCATCTTACTTAATTTTTGCACAAAATTAGTGTCGTCGAACGTTCATATCGATGTGTTAATTGGATAATCTTCTAATAGGCATAGTTAGGAGTAATTGTATTAATTTTCACGAAATTACTTGTAGTTATGAGGTAAAAAATGTTAAAAATCTTAAACAACTCGTTTGAACTGCTGTTTCTAATATATATTACTTATGTTTTATGAAAAATTAGTATCGTAGGATATTCATTTCGATGTGTTAATTGGAAAACCTCATTATAAGCATAATTAGGAGTAATTGTATTAATTTTCACGAAATTACTTGTAGTTATGAGGAAAAAAATGTTAAAAATCATAAGCAACTCGTTTGAACAGCTGTTTCTAATATATATTACTTATGTTTTATGAGAAAAAAGTATCGTAGGATATTCATTTCGCTGTGTTAATTGGAAAACCTCATAATAGGCATAATTAGGAGTAATTATATTAATTTTCACGAAATTATGACTAGCTAGGCGGACAAAAATTGTGAAAATCTCAAAAAACTTGTTTAAACAGCAGTTTTTAACACATATTCCTTATGTTTTGTTCAAAATTAGCATCATAGAATGTTCATTTTGAAATTTTAAATGGAAAATCTTATGATAGGCATAATTAGGAGTGATTATATTAATTTGCACGAAAGGATTTGTAGTTATGCTGCAAAAAAATTTGAAAAACTAAAATAACATGTTTAAACTGTAGTTTCTAATCTATTTTACTTATGTCTTATGAAAAATTAGTGCCGTAGGATATTCATATCGAAGTGTTAATTAGGCATAATTAAAAGTAGTCACATTATAATTTTCACGAAATTATGTGTATTTATGTGGCCAAAGATTTTCAAAAAATCAAACAACTTGTTTAAATAGCAGTTTTTAATGCATCTTACTTATGTTTTGTGCCAAATAAGTGTCATAGAATATTCATAACGATGTTTTAATTCGATAGTATTATAATATGCATAATTAGAGGTAATTATATTAATTTGCATGAAATTATATGCAGTTATAAGGATAAAATATTTTAAAAGCTCAATCAACATGTTTAAATAACTGTTTTTAATGCATCTTACTTATGTTTTGTGCAAAATTAGTGTGTCGTAGAATATTCATATCGAAATTTTAGTTGGATAATCTCCTAACAGGTATAACTAGGAGTAAATATATTAATTTTCATGAAATTATAATTATTAATGGACAATGAATGTTGTAAATCTTAAACAACATGGTCAAACAGAAGTTTGTAATGTATCTTACTTATGTTTTATGAAAAATTAGTCTCGTAGGATATAAATATCGAAGTGTTAATTAGACAATCTTATAATAGGCATAATTAGGAGTATATTTATTAATTTGCAAGAAATTTTGAGTATTTATTCAGCCAAAAATTAAAAAACAAAATTCAAACAACTTCTTTAACCAGCTTTTTAATGCATCTTACTTAATTTTTGCACAAAATTAGTGTCGTCGAACGGTCATATCGATGTGTTAATTGGATAATCTTCTAATAGGCATAGTTAGGAGTAATTGTATTAATTTTCACGAAATTACTTGTAGTTATGAGGTAAAAAATGTTAAAAATCTTAAACAACTCGTTTGAACAGCTGTTTCTAATATATATTACTTATGTTTTATGAAAAAAATAGTATCGTAGGATATTCATTTCGATGTGTTAAACGGAAAACCTCATAATAAGCATAATTAGGAGTAATTATATTAATTTTCACGAAATAATGAGTAGCTAGGCGGCCAAAAATTGTGAAAATCTCAAAAAACTTGTTTAAACAGCAGTTTTTAACACATATTCCTTATGTTTTGTGCAAAATTAGCATCATAGAATGTTCATATCGAAGTTTTAATTGGAAAAATCTTATAATAGGCGTAATTAGGAGTGATTATATTAATTTTCACGAAATTATTTTTAGTTATGCGGCCAAAAAATTTGAAAAACTGATATAACTTGTTTAAACAGTAGTTTCTAATGTATTTTACTTATGTTTTATGAAAAATTAGTGTCGGACAATCTTACAATAGGCATAATTAAGAGTAGTCACGAAATTATGTGTAGTATTTATGCGGCCAAAGATTTTAAAAAAGTCAAACAACTTGTTTAAATAGCAGTTTTTAATGAATCTTACTTATGTTTTGTGCATAATAAGAGTCATAGAATATTCATATCGATGTTTTAATTCGATAGTATTATAATATGCATAATTAGGAGTAATTATATTAATTTGCATGAAATTATATGCAGTTATGCGGATAAAATATTTTAAAAGCTCAATCAACATGTTTAAACAGCTATTTTTAATGCATCTTACTTATGTTTTGTGCAAAATTAGTGCGTCGTAGAATATTCATATCGAAATTCTAATTGGATAATCTCCTAACAGGTATAACTAGGAGTAAATATATTAATTTTCACGAAATTACAAATATTAATGGAAAATGAATGATGTAAATCTTAAACAACTTGGTCAAACAACAGTTTGTAATGTATCTTACTTATGTTTTACGAAAAATTAGTCTCGTAGGATATTAATATCGAAGTGTTAATTGGACAATCTTACAATAGGCATAATTAGGAGTAAATTTATTAATTTTCAAGAAATTTTGAGTATTTATTCAGCCAAAAATAAAAAAAATTCAAACAACTTCATTAAACAGCTTTTTAATGCATCTTACTTAATTTTTGCACAAAATTAGTGTCGTCGAACGTTCATATCGATGTGTTAATTGGATAATCTTCTAATAGGCATAGTTAGGAGTAATTGTATTAATTTTCACGAAATTACTTGTAGTTATGAGGTAAAAAATGTTAAAAATCTTAAACAACTCGTTTGAACAGCTGTTTCTAATATATATTACTTATGTTTTATGAAAAAAATAGTATCGTAGGATATTCATTTCGATGTGTTAAACAGAAAACCTCATAATAAGCATAATTAGGAGTAATTATATTAATTTTCACGAAATAATGAGTAGCTAGGCGGCCAAAAATTGTGAAAATCTCAAAAAACTTGTTTAAACAGCAGTTTTTAACACATATTCCTTATGTTTTGTGCAAAATTAGCATCATAGAATGTTCATATCGAAGTTTTAATTGGAAAAATCTTATAATAGGCATAATTAGGAGTGATTATATTAATTTGCACGAAATTATTTTTAGTTATGCGGCCAAAAAATTTGAAAAACTGATATAACTTGTTTAAACAGTAGTTTCTAATGTATTTTACTTATGTTTTATGAAAAATTAGTGTCGTAGGATATTCATATCGAAGTGTTAATTGGACAATCTTACAATAGGCATAATTAAGAGTAGTCACGAAATTATGTGTAGTATTTATATGGCCAAAGATTTTAAAAAAGTCAAACAACTTGTTTAAATAGCAGTTTTTAATGAATCTTACTTTTGTTTTGTGCATAATAAGAGTCATAGAATATTCATATCGATGTTTTAATTCGATAGTATTATAATATGCATAATTAGGAGTAATTATATTAATTTGCATGAAATTATATGCAGTTATGCGGATAAAATGTTTTAAAAGCTCAATCAACATGTTTAAACAGCTATTTTTAATGCATCTTACTTATGTTTTGTGTAAAATTAGTGCGTCGTAGAATATTCATATCGAAATTCTAATTGGATAATCTCCTAACAGGTATAACTAGGAGTAAATATATTAATTTTCACGAAATTACAAATATTAATGGAAAATGAATGTTGTAAATCTTAAACAAATTGGTCAAACAACAGTTTGTAATGTATCTTACTTATGTTTTACGAAAAATTGGTCTCGTAGGATATTAATATCGAAGTGTTAATTGGACAATCTTACAATAGGCATAATTAGGAGTAAATTTATTAATTTTCAAGAAATTTTGAGTATTTATTCAGCCAAAAATTAAAAAAAAAAATTCAAACAACTTCATTAAACAGCTTTTTAATGCATCTTACTTAATTTTTGCACAAAATTAGTGTCGTCGAACGTTCATATCGATGTGTTAATTGGATAATCTTCTAATAGGCATAGTTAGGAGTAATTGTATTAATTTTCACGAAATTACTTGTAGTTATGAGGTAAAAAATGTTAAAAATCTTAAACAACTCGTTTGAACAGCTGTTTCTAATATATATTACTTATGTTTTATGAAAAATTAGTATCGTAGGATATTCATTTCGATGTGTTAATTGGAAAACCTCATTATAAGCATAATTAGGAGTAATTGTATTAATTTTCACGAAATTACTTGTAGTTATGAGGAAAAAAATGTTAAAAATCATAAGCAACTCGTTTGAACAGCTGTTTCTAATATATATTACTTATGTTTTATGAGAAAAAAGTATCGTAGGATATTCATTTCGATGTGTTAATTGGAAAACCTCATAATAGGCATAATTAGGAGTAAAGGATCACCTCTCTCACCAAATTATTAATTGAAGTTGATCCATCTAGCAAAATCATTACTCCAGAGAGCTTACTAGCCATATACTAAGTGAAAACAATAATTCAAGAGATTGAAACACTCAATTAGTCAAATACTTGTTCAAGTTCAATCTAGATTCTCTCTATTTTCCCAACTTGATCCTTCATGATCTTTTTGAAAATATTTTCTTGAGTTGTAGTGCTCACCTTGTTTTGAGTGTGTTGTCACTCACATTTTTGAGTGTGTTGTCACTCTTATTACCAATAGACTTGGCAGCCCATTTTTGTAAGGGACCAAATTCTACCAAGTATAAAAACTTTTTTTAATATATCGGCTCAACCTTAATTGTTAGAGGTTGAGGGTCCCGGAGACGTAGGTATAGTTAAAGCCGAACTCCGTTACATCTTGTATTCTTATTTTATCTTTACTTTTCTCATATTTCTTTGATAGCTATATTCTTGTGAGAATTGAATTGATTTAAATTGTATTTCGCTGTCATTACACTTGAACATTACGCCCCAAACCGGTTTATACATTTTTGCCTTAGGTTCTTTACATTCTTGCACTATTTTGACTTTTCAATACCACCATCATAGGGTTTTCAAGGTCTATCAAAGTGATATCAGAGCAGGAGCTCAGTTTTAATTGCTTTATTTGTGATATTTTTGGTCCAATATGACTTCTTTGATGCATGTAAAAGAACCCCCAACCCTAGGTCTTAATTGCAAAAATTTCAGTTTTTGAAAGAAATATATGGTGAACTACCTCAACATTTTAGGCCTTTGGGATGTTATCCAATATGGTTATGTATCACATTATGATCCTAGCAACCTCACAATGACACAAAAGGCCAAAGAACTGAAATCTCAAAATGATTATGCCATAAATGTTATCTTAAATTCGGTTAGTAAAAAGATTGCTATACTATTTGGTACTATCGAAATTGCTAGTGAAATGTGGGAGACTCTATTGAATAGATTTGAGGACAACACTCAAATGAAAAGAACAAAATTAATGGGTCTAGAGTCCGAATTTGAAAATTTTTGTATACAAGAAAGAGAATCAATTGAGAATATATATTCAAGATTAATGCATATTCTTAATGAATTTGATGAAATTGGAGAATTCTTGTCTAACTCTAAGATTATAGGTAAAATTTTTAAGGCAATAAGAGAAGACCAAAATGGGAGAGCATGATAAGCCCTTTAGAAGCAATACAAGGCTCTCTTGGCGAATTCACACATGAAGAAGTATTTACTCATTTTCTATGCTTTGAGGAGAAACTACGATAAAACGGAGAGCTCATACCAAAACTCAAAGAAACCGCACTTCAAGCTCGAAGAATGCTAAATCTAGAAAAAGAGCACAATGAAGAGCGAGATGAGAAAGGAATGACATGTATATGCTTCTCATGCCATAAGGAATGTCACACAACACACGATTGTTCTTTGGTCTTTCCAAATAAGAAGAAGCAAAACTTTGAGAGAATTAGTGCTAAGCTAGCCTCAAGCAACCATGTTAAGAGAAAGAAAGATGAAAGAAATCCACTCAATCTTGCGCTAATTGCGCAAGTGGAGGAGAGCTCAACCGTGGTGGATATTGTTGAGATTATAGTAAGAAACAACATCACCGACTTATGCACATTGGAGATCCTACTCGACATTGTCATATCTAAGAATATGAAGATGAACTCATATGCACATAAGGTACAAAATTCTCAAGAATTTCAATTGCACAATCAAGTAGTACCTTGCACTACATCCACTTGGGATGATAGTGGTGATGATTATGTTGAGAATGATGATTTTTTTGTTGAAAATACAAATAATTTTGATGATGAGTATGTAATTGAATCTTTTATATCTAGTTTAGAGAGTCCTATTCATGATTCATCTTCTCCGAAAGAGATAATTGAGAGACTTGAAAATAAAATTTTAGAATTTGAGTTAAATGTTCAATCTTATGAGTTTAAATTGCAAAATCTGAAAAAGAATTGTCAAATGCACTTAGGTGAAGTTGTAACATTAAAAGTGAAAGTGCAAACTTTAGAAACTGAAAATAAGGCACTAAAATCCTCATGTATTTCAACAAGCATTACTTCAATGGATTTAGACAAGGTTATAGGTCAAAGGCCTAGCAACAAATCGGGTCTTGGATATAAAAAATTTTCTAAGACTTCAAATTGCCCTAAATCAAAAGAGAAACAAAAGTCAAGGGTCAAATGTAAAAATTATGAAATCTACTATTGCTAAATCTTTCAATAAGAAATATAATTATGCATTTCAATATAAGAAATTTGATAAAAAGATTAACAAAGGAAAAATAAATTTTCAAAGAAATAATGCTATATTTTTCAATCCTAGTTGGTCAAATAAATTATATTTTAAAGGACCCGATGGATTCTAAAAAAACTCAAGACTCAAGCTCAAGAATTAAAAGAAATCTATCAAAATACATTTGTTAAAGGTAGTAAGAAGTCTCAAACATGTGTGTTTTGTAATTATTGCTGTCATATTGGTCATATCTCACTTGATTGCAAACTTAAAAAAGAAAACAACATCGCAAATATTGTTTGGGTTCCTAAAATTAAAAATTAGAGACCCACAATGCTTAATTGTCCCTTAAAATCATATATGCAATATATTTAGGGGGAGTTAGCTAATGAATTATTTTTTATTTTGGAAGTATTTTAAATTATTTATCTTATACACGATACATATATTAAGGAGGAACAATCAATTTAGGGGGACTACATCTCGCACAAAGTAGTAACTGATATCAATATGTTTGGTTCTCTCATGATGCATACAGTCTTTTATCAAATGAATAACACTTTGATTGTCATAAAACATCATAATCGGACCAACAAAAGAACACAACTCACCAACAAATGCATTGAGTCAAATAACCTTTTTAATTGCCTTCATAATTGTCATGTATTCGGCTTCGGTACTTGGGAGTGCAATAGTTGGTTGAAGTTGAGACTTTCAACTAATTACACACTCACTAAAGGTAAAGACGTACCCCGTCAAAAACCTCTTATCAAGATCTCAATGCCTATTTCTGACACAAGAGAGATACCTACTTACCATATTAACGGCTTGAGTAATGTCAGGTCGGGTACACACCATCAAGTACATGGGACTCCCAACCGTACTAGAATATGGAACATTCTCCATATAGCTTCTTTCATCATCAGATGTTGGACTCAAAGTGGTCGAAAGCTTAAAATGCGTCGCAAGAGGAGTTGAAGCAACCTTCGCTTTCTCCATGCCAAACTGGCGAATAACATTTTCGACAAACTCTTTTTGTGAGAGAAAGAGCTTCTGATTGGACGATCTCTTGTAATCTCCATTCCAAGAATTTTCTTCGCGACCCCTAAATCTTTCATCTCAAAAACCATACCAAGTTGCTCTTTCAACTTCTTAATTTATCTTATGTTAGTGGCCGCAATCAACATATCATTAACATAAAGCAACAAATAGATATAATCACCACCATCTAACTTCTTAAGATAAACATAACCATTACCGAGACGATTGCTTAAGGCCATAAAGGGACTTCTTCAACAAACATACATGGTTATCCTTTTCCGCAATCTCAAAACTCTTCGGTTATTTTATATAAATTTGTTGCTCCAAATCACCATGCAAGAAGGTGATTTTGACATCTAATTGCTCCAATTATAAATTCTTCATTGCAACTAAAGAGAGCAAAATCTGAATGGAGGTATGCTTGGCAACGGATGAGAATACATCATTGAAATTCACACCTTGCACTTGGCTAT
>CAXKVV010001411.1:0-21727 GCA_964058805.1 Schoenoplectus triqueter
GGATTTGGGTTCCTTGTTGTCCTTGACTTCCGATTTTTCTTTAGAATATTAAAACTAATGAAAAATCAATTATGAATATTTTTCGAAAAGAATCGTACAGCAGAAAGAAGATTGAATCGTACAGCCGAGAGTTACGTAAACACCAGCATGCTGTCGTCAATGATTGAATTTTAAATCCATAAATAGATATTTTGATAAAGAAGATCAATGTATAAGTTCATACTATGTATATAGAAAGGTATTGATAATATCCATATCACAGGCTTTTTATGAGAAACCTTTTTGTAATTGACAATTGACATTCTGTCTCTCTACACTAGCACTCCATAATTGTATATCTATTTTTCCCCAATAAAAAGGACGCCACTAGAAAGTATACACAGTTCTTTTGCTGATATAAAACCAAGATCAATGTCTAATTCAATTATTGAGTCAGTTTTCTTTTGTGAAACTTCAACCAGATAAGCTAGATAAATTATATTTGTCGAACTCAATATTTAACTTATATGGTCTGGGTTTAATTGTTTAAATCTTGATAAGCGGCTTGCATTACATTTTGATAGTCCCCATCCCAGGCATTAGTAATCTGCTTGGAAAAGGAAAAAAAAGTAATTCAGTCACATACTTATATCCTCTGGATTTGTGTGTTTTTTGTGCATTTTTGTGGTGTGCATTAATCTATTAGAACCTGAGACAGAGGCTCCTTTGATCCATTGTTAGAGATCAGTTGAGCATTAGCTATTCTTCTAAGTGCATCAGATGGGTCAACAATGCCAGCCATACCAGCATGTAGCAGATTTTGCTGAGAATGATGCAATTGGGTTTGACCCGGTTCCAGTAAGTAGCCCATGGAGGATGATGGGCCCACCACATGGGGGTTGAATAACTGCTTGAGATAGAAGTTAAGAAGGAAAAGAGATGCATTAATTTCCACAAATCATTATTTCTTTTGCAAACCAAGATTGCAATACTGGCAGTACTAGAGTAATTGAGGCCTAAATGTGCTGCGTACTGACAGCTGTTTTATCAGTACCACAGTTATTGAAACTATGTTTGTGGATGCATCACAATGATGCAGACAAGTTTGAAATAAACTTATAAATATATGCGATAATGCAAACCCAGATTTGACTGACATTTTATAACAAACAAGCTGGTACTTTACATACCAATAAGTACTGTTATAATATGCCGAAAGTTCACTTACACTTTTGGAAAGAATGCTTTCTATGTTGAAGTCAAGCCGTTGGTTTATGGCCGAGAGTTTCATTGATAAAAACTGCAAAAATAAATAAATTTTAATAACATAATCATGAAGTTAATGTAAGTGGCAGGAAATAAGCAAATTAAATACATACCTCAACCTGCCGTTGTAAAGATTGCACATAGTTGATTATTTCATCCAGCATAACAGCCTTTCCTGTCACCTTAAAATCAGAAAATTCAATTAAAATTATGTCAAACCTGCCTTGGTATCATTATTTTGCAAATCCAAATTTAGGTTATTGGATTTTGGGTTCTAACCTTTATAATTGCTAGCTGTTTAAGCAAGAATGAAAAATTCAGTTTCAACCAATTTTAACCAAATACAATATTAAATTTATAATCATTATGATACAGTCTAGTGTTATACCAGTAAGGCAAAGTACAAGTAAAGCTGAAGAAAAATAAAATAAAGGAGGCAGTCGTACTTTACTACAACCAGGCACTAAGTCTTGGAGATACTTCATCCTCTCACTAATTTTTTCCCTCCTTACCTAAACATGAACAAACACAAAATTGTTATTTTAAATCATAACTAATATGAGGTGCTGAGTTGCAAATACAATTTATATGCATAAAATATGTATTACCCTTTCAGAAAGACTGTGGCTATTAGTTGCTTGGCCACGACGAGCCCTGACATGAACATACTCTTCCTTGTTAGCTACATCTGATCCATCTTTTTTATTATTTTCATTAGGTTTTTTTTCTTCCCCTTTCTCCTCTTTGTCCGAAATTTCTCTTGTACTATTCGGAACTGGAGATTGATGGTCTCCCTCCCCTTGATTCACCTCATTTTCCTTCAATTTACAAAATTGTTTATGACGCTTCAGTTTATCAACTCTTGACTTGTTAAAATGTTTAACACTTAACAGGATTTAGCATATCTTTTCTTCTTGTGGACCCTATAATTTTTTAGGTAAAAAAATGCTTTCAGGAGGTTTGGTCATTTCTTAATTAGTTTTGAATCATCAAGCTTGATTATTTTAAAACATTTTGTGAATCAAACCGACAAAGTTTTCGCTGTTAGAAAGAGCTTATACATACATTGTTAGTCTCATATATTGACTGTGTCAAATACTGTTAAATAAATAGACAGTTCCAATTTAGAAATTTTAATATACTTTCCACAGTTGTCAATATCATTAAAGCACTCAATGTCGATAAATCTCGAAATTCTTTTATTTCATTTTAAGTGACCATTTACCTTTTTCTCAGGTGCACAATGCAATTGACCTTGCACTGTGTTCCTTTACAAAATAAGTGTAATACGATGGGAAAATAATTTAATTACCTGATTGGATCTCTTTCTCTTATTAGCATTTGCAACACTGGTTCCATCTTCTTGGCCACAGCCTTCACTGGAAGCACCCCTTCCAGTTTCATTCCTCTGTGTTCCTCTCCTATTACTACCACCTTCAACCAAATTATCTGTTCTCTTACTATGATCAACCACAGAATTGTTAATGGACCCCAACATTGCACTCACATTGGCACCATTAAAGCACGAGTACTTTGCAGCTCGTTCGATAAATGCCGAATCAGCTTGTATGTCGGAGAGGCTAGGTGGGAAAAAAGAACCCATTTTGGGGAATTGGCACAATAAGTTCTGATCCCATCCGAAATTGGGACCTGGAGGTCCCGGCATTGCATTCAAAGAGAGATCTGGCATGCTGCTACCAGCTAGAAAACCAGCATTTTGGTAGTTTAACCGGTACCCATTTCTCTCCAACTCAAATTTATCCTTGTCATTTACTTCCATTTACGAAGGATTTTTCTATGACTTAGAAAAGAGCAAGCTTGTTAATGAACTTAGTGAAATCAAGGAAGGATAGAAGAGGGATAGATTTGAAGTTTTTATTTATTTCCTCCTGCTTTTATAATATGTAGCTGCCAGTGGTGAAGCACGGAGAATTGAAATAAAATAGGAGGTGAAAAGGGACAGAGGAAACAGCTGTAACCAGCTGAGGTGAAAAGAATAAGCCAAGAGAATCTCCAGAAGGTCTGATAAATGAAAAAAAAATTCTATCAGAGATCACAGGAATAAAAATCTAATCTCCTCTTTGATCACTCCCTCTCTCCCCTCTGCGTTTAGACAGAGCTGTAAAGCGATATACAAAGGAGAAATTATTGAAGTGGAACCATGAGAAACTAACCAACCACTCTCTCTTGGTCTCTCTTTAATTTCTTCCAACTCTGAACCTAACTGGTCAGAAAAAAAACTGAGAGAGAGGAAAAAAAGACAAGAAAAGATACCAACTTTAGATTCCTTTCCCTGTTTCAGCCTTTCTGGCCTGTTGAAAAATGGAAACCAGTTAAACTAAAACGCCTCCTTTCATAAGAGAGAGAGAGAGAGGGAGGGAGAGAGAGGGTGGTTGCTTTGTATTTATACACATGGCTGTACGAGAGGGTCTACTCTATAGAATAGTTTGCCTAATAATTGATAAAATATAAAATCCACAATTTCTTCCAAATATGTACTAATTATATAATTAATAAATTATAAATTTATAATACTGGATTTTACTTCTCAAGCTAGACATGAGAAATATATAATGGACCGAAACAACTTCTTTTATTAGCAATCAGAATTTGTTTGGGAATCCTCCCAAATTGTAGCTGTTTTTGCTTGGTCAAATTCAACGTAGTTCAAGAGAGGAGGATTTGGATCAAAGAACCTTTCAGTTGAAATTATAAAATTAATCACAAAACTGAAGTATCTCGCACATCAGGTCTATAATTGTATTATTTAGGCATTATGTAATTTTGAACAATTGAATCTATTTCAAAAAAAGGACCCCAAAAGCAATTGCAAGATTATAAGTTAACAAAATATAAGTATGTTGCAAGGAATGATTCTAAATTCTAAAAGGAGGCACCGTCACTTGAAACTAGGGAATAATAAGGGAATAGAAAATGTAATTAATTTTTTTTTTAAAAGTACACATATGAAGGACTAAAGGAGGGAAGGACACAAAGAGGCTGTATCTTAGCTACCTGGGATATTTGTTTAATAACTCCGAGGATTAATCTTTTTTAATTGTTATTATGTACACTTTGGCTTTGCTTTGGGAAAAGCCTTTAATTATGCTGTTCAACTTTGTAACTTTTACTCAACACGCCATTGTTAATTAATTTGCATATGGGCTAGAAATCTGACATTGACAAATCTGCACTATTTGTTTTTCTTTCTGTGTGGAAATATGTGTATCACTAGAAATGGCTGAGGACGAACCAAGTTCAAAAGCAAATGCGTGGATAACATTGCATCCACTAATCAAACATGCCATTTGATCATAAGCCACAGTTTATTGTTAGCTCAGGTTTGAAATTTTTTGGAATAATAATATTTTAACTTAACTTAAAATAACTTTATATGTATTTTTTTTCTTTTTTTGATACAAAAGATCAGAGGCGGATCTACTAAAGGGGAATGGGGATCAATTGATTTCTATTCATTTTCAAATTTTTAATACTAATATAAAATATTATAATGATTTTCCATTAAAATGCTACACATACTCAAAAATTGATCTCCATATAATTTTTAAATTTTATATATAGTTAATCCCCATACATTTTAAAACAAAAATACTCCGTGTGTAGATTGGAGGTCTATTAATATTTACCATTTATACTCCAAAAGTTAAACCATGAGCTCATTTCTCTATCTTAACCTAAAAAATCATGATAATTATTATTAATACTACTATTTTTATTATTATATTTTTAATTATTATTATATTAAAAATATTATTATAATAAAATGATTTTGACCCCATTGTCGAAGATTTTGCATCCGCCCCTGCAGAAGACTTCAATAAGTCATCGGTTTCATTAACATGAAATTTCAATTATAGATATATACAAAATGTTAAATATATTTTTGGGGATAAAATATGTCACTAGCACGAGCCCTTTTGACTAGAGGGTAAAATTTGAATTTTGTGGGATAAAATTTAAAAAAAAAACTTTAATATAAATATATTTTTCTAAAAAAAAAATTCTGTACAATTATAAAGTTATTATTTTAAAAAAAAATATGAGCAGCTACTCCCCGACTCGTACAAATGTCTTTTATGAATATATGCATCTAGCCATGTACTCAACTTCTCCATCAATCTATAATTTCCTCAAATTCAATGCATCGATATTATCATATTAATACCAAACCCCAAGCCCATCATTTTTTTAGCAAGTCAAAGTAGAAGCAGGCAGTTCAAATGAAGCTCTTTTCACACGTAGCTCAAACTAGCCTCTCGCTTTCATATCAATACTAGATTTAGAAACAGACCAACTAAGGTCATAAATATGGAGCATTAATTAAAAATAATAATGTATGCTGAGCTTGAGGGAAATCCAGACCCTCTGTAACGGGTACATGCCATCTAGCTGTATAACGAGTCACCGTACCCGGAACAAAGATTTTCTTGCCTTGTAGATAGCTCATTTATTTAATTATTTAATTTTTTTAAGAGTTTACCTCTATTTGATACTTTGTTATGATAACGATCAAGTCATGACAGATAGACAAGTGAACAACCAAGGCTAAGAAAACATGTTCTTGACCAGATCACACTTAGAAAAATCAGGTCCAAATAAGATTTGTAATTAATTTCCGAGATAGTTTTCTGGATAAATTGAAACGAACCAATATTTTGAGCATAACTTTCTCATACGGGCTCTAAATTAAGTGATTTAAAATTATGTGAAAAGTTGACGAAATGAGCTACAACTTTTGTGTTTTGAGTTTCTTCAGATTCTAGACGCTTCTAAGTCATAAATGTACATCAAATGAAAGTGGTCATTGAGAAGTCATCCAGTCAGCAGCTTTAATTATTCTATTGAGTTTTGTGACAACTTCTTGAGTTTTCAGGAGAGTCTTTTGAGTATTTTTAGGTTTTATTTAATATGTTTTGGTAACAACAATAGTAGTTAAGATTATTTTAATTATCTAAGATATTTCTAGAGTTGTAAGATGTCTATATAAAGCCTCATAGGAGAATGTAATAAAGAAGTTGATGAATATTATAAATTTTATTTTATGAGTTGAGTTTATCTCCTCTTTTATCCTACTGTGAGTTGAGAGTATCCTCCAGTTGTGATTTAATCGTCGAATGTGTTTGTGTCCTTGAACGATTTTGCCTCGAACGCTATCTTTTGATATCAGAGTTGCAGGTTAGAGATGGTGCGAGGAAGACGTACCAACAATACACAACCGCAGCAAGATGATCGAGACATTGAGCTGAACGAGTTGAGACAACATGTACAACAACTCCAGTGACGTATCATGCTAGTGGAGTCCAATCAAAACCAAGACCGCCGAATGAGGCATGGTTCTTCGAAAAGCAAATCTTGTGAGGATCGAGATCGCCGAATGAGGCACGATTTTTCTACAAGCACAATTGCTGACCAAAATCAAGACTGTCGAATGAGGCATGGTTCTTCGAGAAGCAAAACTTGCTAGAGTCAAGACCGTCGAAAGTGACATGATTCTTCAAGCTACCTCAACTTTCCTGCTCACCACTTACTTCACAACATCTCCAATGATAATGTTTCTCCTTCGCATCACCAACAACGGAGAAACAACCATTCCAAGAATCACAATATGTTGAATTATGAGTTACAAGAGAATAAATATTTCCACAACAATAAATTTTTGGCGTCTTGTGGCAAAGAGGCTCTATATAACACCGCATCCGAAGGAACACTTGTGTCCAACAGACCACCAACTTCAAAAAGAAAATTTTGTAAAAAATCTCTTTCGAAAAGCTCTCTTAACTCTCTTTCTTCAACTTCTTTTTCTTATCAAAATCTAATTTGAAGATTGAGAAACCATTAAAAGAGAAAAGACCTGGCAATAGCAAAGGTCTTTGTTTCAAGAAATTTTCACATAAGTTATTTAAAAAGATGCCTGACAAGAATACCTTCAAGATCCTTATTTAGAAAACCAAAGGGACTCGTGAGAAGTCTATAAAAATAAAAAATCCAACTTTGGTTTAGTCTAAAGTGAAGAGTGTAAAGTGTTTCAAGTGCCAACGTGATGGACATAATTCAGCATTTTGTGTGGCCATGAATTTAAAAGAAGATTTCCTAGCTTATGTGTCGTCCTCAAACCCCAAAGAGCATAATATTTTTAAGGAAATTGAAATCATTGATTGTGAGGACTTGTTGTTTGATTCTCCATCATTTTTTATCAATATCCTGATGAAGAAGATGTCCAAATCAATGTGGATGAGTCCTGGACAGATTTTGGTCCTTTTGGTAGCCCTCTAATCCTTGAAGAGAAGTTTATTAGTGATTTATCAGTGTCCTCATGCTTTCCTTTCATTCTCATGAGTATAGCTAATTTGGAGGTATGTTCTTTATCAACAATCGATATACCTTCCAAATTGAAATGTTGGTGTTTAAATGACAACAAAAGAGAGAAGTATTGTGAATATGAAGATTATTTACTTGAATCGAGATTCCAATCAAAAAAACGCAAGATACTTTATAATTTTTAGAAGTGGAAGTTCTCGATTTGATTTTAGATTTGATGAGATAATGAAATAAGTCATTAGATTACCCGTTTGTGGTTTGCACAACTCCATTCTCATTTCATGTGCATTGGGGATGTATGAAATTAGATTTTTTAAACTAGTCCAAACTATTTTAGCATTCATTGATCCCAAATTAGAGATTGTGTATCATTGGCTGAAAGAAAAAGTTAATTCTAGTAAAAGGCAATTTTATGGCAGCAAAGACCTTATCCTGAAAATGATAAAATTTCTTCTTAAAATGTTAAAATCTGAATCAAAACTTTTGGGATATAAAAGATGAAAGTTGAATAGTCCATTTATGATTCTAATCCTCGTGAAAGTAAACATTCTACAAACTGGGAGAATAGAAGATAAAATTTCAGTGACGTATGGTGCTAGAATTTTGAACATTACATATAAGGCTTATTGGTTGATTAGCTCACAAATGACCCAGTCGATAATGGCAAAAGGTTCAAGAACTCCTCCAACTTCAAAAAAAAATGTTGTTTTTCATCTCAAGTCAAGACAAATCTGGCACTAAATCTCAAGAGAAAATAATTTAAGAATGTGGTGCTTGAATGTCCAAAATAGTAGTTTTTTATACTCATTGAAGAGGTACAAAAAGAGGTACGTATGGGCAACGACTCAACACCAATCAGTGAAAAATCTATAAAGAAGAAAGATATCACACAAGTGTACTCTTGGCCATTTGAAACATGTCTAGCTGAAGAATGATGCCTACCATGGTGAAAATGAGCCGAATTCGTGGGCGAGTTCTTTTCAACCGGGGGAGAATGATGACGATGAAGTCATGACAGAGGGACAAGTGAATAACTAAGACCAAAGAAATATGTTCTGGACCAGGTCACACTTAGAAGAACCAAGTCCAACTCAGTTTTGCAATTAATTTTCGAAATAACTTTCTGGATAGATTGGAATGAGCCGGTATTTTAGCCATAATTTTCTCATACGAACTCCAAATTAAGTGATTTAAAATTTTATAGAAAGCTGACGAAATAGGCTACAACTGTTATGTTTTGAGTTTCTTCAGATTCCAAAAGTTTCGAAGTCATAAATATACGTCAAGTGAATATGATCATTAAGAAGTTAGCAACTTTAATTGTTCTCTTGAGTCATGTGATAATTTCTGGAGTTTTCATGAGAGTTTTTTTTGAGTATTTTTAGATTTTATTTATTATGTTTTGACAACAATAATAATAGTTAAGATTACTTTAATTATCTAAGATCTTTGTGTGTTGTAAGATGTCTATATAAAATCTCATAGCATAATATAATAAAGAAATTGATGAATATTACAAATTTTATTTTCTGAGTTAAATTTATCTCCTCCTTTTATTCTACTGTGAGTTGAGAGTATCATTCAGTTGTTATTTAATCATTGGATGTGTTTGTGTCATTGAACAGTTCTGTCTCGAACACTATCATGTTAGCTAGTAAGGCTTCTAGTTCAAGCACACTTTGAAGAATTTGGATCTTTATTTTCCGCAGGTATGGATGATTGGATCTTTTAAATGAGCATTTTGATAAGTTGATATCATCGGATCTTTTAATTGAGCATTTTGATAAGTTGATGTGTTTGGATCTTTTAAATGAGCATTTTGATAAGTTTGATGTGAATTGGTACGATTTCAACGCAAACACATTTGTCTGATATGCATGATCTAATGATCTCAATCCCAAATTACGTGCGCATATTAATTTACCTGCATCAAGAAATATGGATTCAAGAAAAGGTAAATTCTACGGAAATATGAGCTAGCTGTTCTGTACTTTTCTAGGAATATAATATGCAGGCCGGTCAATTTCAATTTTAATTTTAATTAAATTAAACATTCAATTAAGATATGAATAAATATGCATGGGTTTGAGAGACGTCTTAGAAGTGTGTGCCAAAGAGCGTAACTTAGTCTTGGGTTTTATATTATTACCAGTAGATTGTCAAAGATTCGCATGAGGAATTATAATTAGGGATTAGTGATTATGTTTATTTGCTTCTTTTTCCCCTTTCTTACTACGAAATCAAGTAATTTTTTTTTATGATCTCGAGCTTGAATTGAAAGTTGCAATGTTCACGGCGAAGAGAATTTATATTGTATAATTGTATTGATCATTTTTTTTATTGCAGACCCTTTTTATATTGGATGGGGATCACTTGACAATGGGTTATTTTGATAATCTTGACAATAAATTTTCAAATAAATATTAAAAAAAGTTAAAAAAAAATATGAACATGTTTTTCTACTTATAAATTGGTGATTCAAATTACATGTAATTTCATTATCATTTGATATTTCATTAAGGATCATCAAAATTTTATATAATTTATAAAGATTATAATTTGATGGTCTTTGATAGATTATCAAACAATAATGATATTACATAAAATTTAAATCACCGGATATGAAATCTAAAGGGATACCCATTCATATTCCAACTAATATCTTTACATTTGTCATTTCAATCTATAAGTAGAATAACATATTTATGAGATTTTTTTCTATTTTTAAAAGAGTTTCGTATTTATTTGAAAATATATTGTCAAGATTGTCAAGATAACCATTGTCAAGTGATCCCTTCCCTTTTATATTAGAGATTGAGCTCGATATTTAATTTTTTTTAATGTGTCAATGTTCTCGCTGAATTCATATCTAACTATCTACAATGTCTAGTGTCTTGTGTGGAGTTTGATTATTTTTTGTTTTAAAAATTCTCAATTGTTTGAACACATAACTCCGTTCAAATAATGAAACACTTGCAATTAAAAAAAAGGCATTATAGATATCAGATTTACTACATTAAAAAAATTAATCATATATTCAAAAAGATATAAAGACAGGGTGGGATCCATTGTAAATAACTTTTCAAATAAATTCAAAAAAATGTCTACGTACTCTCACATTTTAAAGAATTATTCAAATTTATTTTAAAAAATAGTTCTGAAAAAAAATTATCAAGTTAAATAATTATCAGCGGATCAGTGTCCTTAAAAAGTCATAAACCCGTCATTACATTGGAGAGAGCATTTTGTTTGTTTCCTCCTAATACGCAGCATTTATTTTCAATCTTTGTATGCCTAAGTGTAATTTTTGCTGGATTTAAAAACGAAAATTTATGCAATTCGGATGAAGGATGCATCATACATGTTATGATATCTAGTGCAGAAAAACAAAAGAAGATAAAATAATGGCCATAAGCAATGATTGACATCTCATAATTTTGATGGGGCTCAGCCATTAATTATGTTCCGAGCTTGATTGACAAGGGAGTTACCCCACAAAAATAACATTGCATTCCATTTGGCATTTTACCATCAGACATGTCCTGTAATTATTATTGAGTCCATGATAGATAGTACAGAGCACTCTGTTGGTGTTGCTGTGTTAGGATTTACATCAGCACAATTTAATTGCTTCTGATTTGATTTAAGGAGTGCTGATTTTTCTTAATTAATATATAGAGCTTGAAAGCTTACAGCAAGATCTTACCTTGTTAGATTCAAATAACAATAACATGTATTTATAGCTTACAAGCTGTGTCCATACTTTATTTTTTTTCTTATAATAAACCGAAATAATAGCATTCAATTAATTATCGTGATAATGATAAAAAATATAATAGTTAGATTAGTCTCATTATATTATACGCATTTTATTATGTTAAATATTAAAATTATTACTAAAAATATTTAAATATAAAATTCGATAATGATTTGAATTTGATCCAATATTTGCTATATAAATCAATATAAATTCGCATTTGAATGGATTTGGATCAGCATATAAATCTTATAAATTTTTAATAAATCTATGTTTGAATCATTCAATATCTGATTAAAATTCATTGACCCCCATTGATACATTACATTTCGATATAATTCCATTTCCAATGAAACATTTCAAGGTTTCTAAGGGAAGCGAGAAGCATACATA
Organism: Schoenoplectus triqueter; assembly: GCA_964058805.1. Lineage (NCBI taxonomy): Eukaryota > Viridiplantae > Streptophyta > Magnoliopsida > Poales > Cyperaceae > Schoenoplectus > Schoenoplectus triqueter. The sequence goes on from CAXKVV010001411.1 coordinate 11,735, forward strand.
TTCATTTATGACCGTCATACCTTTATAAAGGCTCAAATGTCGCCTGGTATTACATTCGGCCCGAATAATGATTCACCTTTCATTGACATGAAAGGCCCAAATAAGTGAAGATATTCATTTATCTGGGCCCAGAATCATTCAATTATCTTAGAACCCAAAAATCGGCCTCATATAATACGCTGAAATACTCGATAGACGAGAAATCTAGAACAAAATTTGCAAAACCCTTGTTGGTGCGTAGCAGCTGAGCTGTGAGAAAAAGAAACCCTAGCTTCCAGCCCTCCACCTGTGGTACACGATTACCTTTTCGCCATTGATGGAAAATCATCGTCGCACGTTTTACAAATCCAGCAAAAATTCTCTGCTGAGATAATGCTGTTGTTGAGTTTGTTGCTAATCTGTACTTTCGTTTGCTGATCTTGTGATCTTTCCGATCTATTTTTTGAGTTTATTTTTCTTCACGGGGTATTTTTTTTAAGAAAGCACCAGTAGCCCCTTGGATCGTGATGGTATCGAACCAAGGAAACAACGAGATGAGGTACAAAGGTGCGAAATGGATGATTTGTCAGGAGATCGATCTTTTTTGAGGGGCAATTTAGCGATTTGCCCCTTATTTATCTTCTGTCCAAACCGACGATTTGTCAGGGGATCGATCTTTTATTTTCCAAAAAGAATCCGTGCTAGATTCTTATGTTTCATCGTTATTGTTATTCGTGTATCTGTTTTTGCAATTATTATGTGTTGTTCTCTACGTAAAGGAAGCAAAATGAGGAAATATTATTTGATCTGAAATTGATGTTGATAAATATCATGGTCTTCAAAGTTCTCTGATGCTCTTCATTTCAAAAATTCAATATATTTTTAATTTTTTAAAAGAAAACACTCGGAACTTATTTTTCTCTTGGTTTGTTGTCTGGTTTCTTCTGAAAACAATCTATTTTGTTTTTGGAGTACAAATGATGAGAAGCATAATCCGAAAATTCATGGGGAAGACTTGCTATAATAATGGTCTTCAGAGTTCTCTGATTGAATTCCTTTTGTATGGCATTTGCATAATCATACAACACTTGTATCTTTTCTTCGTAGTTCTGCAGTTTCTTAATTGCATCTCTTTCGTGGATTTTCCTGTGCATTTTTTTCGAAAATACAGTTTCCCTTCCAATTGTAAGTGTTAATTTATTCCTCTAGCAAACCCACAATTTTATTTTGCCATATTTTCTTGATCTGTTAGCTTCTTTATGTTGATTAAATGTTAGGAACTCAAATTGATTCTTTAGCTGAAATTATGTATTATACCCCCTCCCCCTTTAAAGAAAATATTCAGATATTTTTTTATTCTCTTCCATCTAGATCAGGCGTGGAATCCTTGTTGAGACAACCAATAACAAGAGTGTTTGTTTTATATTTGATATTTTTTTGTCTAATGTTGAGATCATTGGATCTATTTTCCATGTTTAAGTTTATCTATTCAGAGTATTTTCCAAAATAGAACTAGACCCCCATGTTTATGGTGCATATTTATGTGCTATTAACCATGGAAACAACAAGAGGAGCTGCAAATTGAGCACAATGGATGGTTTGTTTGTATTTTAGGCTAGTTTAGTGTTTTTACCTAACAATTTATTATGTCAAAAGTGGATACAAAACTCCTGTGTTTGTTTATGTTGTTCTTGTAGTCATCAGTAGTAGTTTATAACTTCTGCATTATTGATTAGTAGATAAGGTTTGGTGTTGTATTTCTCTCTTTGCTGAAGAAGCATGAGATGACAATTAATTTCATCTGAAATTGATATTGATTAATAATTCCAAATGGTCTTCATAATTGATTAGTGGATGAAGTTTCAGTGTTTTTTTAATAAAAACTTGTTTTTATGATTTTTTTTCCACATATTTCTTAAAGAAGTGTGAAATTAGGAGCTGTGTAAATCCAAAATCATGGGAGAGGCATGTGATAAGGTTTCAGAATTCTTTTGGAAACATCTAGGTTTAGTCTGTATCTTTCTAGGAGGAAAAGAACAACCAAAATGCATTTGGCAGAGAAACTCTTTTTTTCCCTTTCATTTGAGCCAGAGATACAAAAAATAGAATTTGAACTGTGCAGGGACACTTTATTTCATTTTCATTTCTATCTACCAGCAACCCCCCCCCCCCCCCCCCCCCACCCCGCTCCAACTGATTACATCTCCATTGTATTTCTTTAATTTATTGAGGCAGCTAACATCTCCACCAAAGCTAACAAGATCCTACAATTCATATGATCTGATCCGATGATCTCCTCCTGTGAATGGTACATGTTGCACCTTTGTTTTTGAATTTCAGCACGTTCTGTATCAAACATTACTAGTGCCAGTTTGAACATTTGGGCCAGTTTTTGAATTTTAGCATCCGTACGCAGTGATATTCTAAGTCATCCTGAAAATATAAGAAGGAAGAGATCGACCGAGATGAGAAGGAAATAAAAAGAAATTTGAAGGAATGAAATATATCCAAAGAGATTGTTTTGGATATGTGTTTGAAAGATGGCGATTCATGTATCTGAACCATGATTTAAGAGTTAGAGTTTAGAATTTTAGAATTTAGAAATAAATTTTATAATAGAGGTTTATTGTACTATTACAATTATTATTGTTATTATTATTAGCATATTATCATCATCATTATTATTATATTATCATCATCATTTTTATTTATTTATTATTATTTTATTTATTTATTTTCTTTTTCTTTCATATATTCATTATTATCGTTGATATTTGAGATCTTATGCTTTTCGATTGAGTTTCATTTCTAATTTATTTGAGATTAAAAGTTTTGTTGTTGTTGCACTGATGAAACCTTAATTTTGTGTTAAGTAACTTCAGTTGAGTGATTCACAATATGCATGGGGGATCACACCACCACCAAGCGCATGATATTCAAGTCTGGCTTAATATGCATGGGGGATCACACAAACACCAAGCTGAAAATTGTTATGTTGCAGCTGTTTTAATGATGAAAGCTGATGATCTATTGTAGGTTGGATTTCCTTTCTTTTCAAATGTTCATCTATTACACTTCCATGCAACTAGAAATTGGAATTGAAATACACAAACAATTTTCTGATTATGGTTTATGGATGTGCATCTGATTGAGTAAATATCTGTTTTTTTTTGTGAGAACTGAGAAGTGTTTTATCCTGATAGTTTGAAACAACAAAATGTAAAAACTGAACCCATCTCCTATTGAACTCGCAATTAGTTTGATTGAATTACTGTGACTATGCACAGTTCATTATTTACCTGAGAGGGTTTGTTCAAGGAAGCCATGACCCAAATTGTCTGGTAACTATGTAGGCCTGTTCTCTAAAAAAAGAAAAATGACAGTTCAAAAAAAAGGAATGAAACCAAGTGCAGAATCTGACTTGTAAGTTCATTTTTTTTTTAATTCTGTCACACAGACCTAAACCATTTTAAACAATGTCGGACTGAGGTTTTGATGATCATGTGCTTAATGCTGCAGCTGAGATTTAGCGAAGGCAGCAACTTGGTTCCTGGCTTCCAGCAATTCATTAGAACCTTGCAGCTGCCTTGGATCATTAAAATATATAAGCATCTCTCATTCAATTCAATATTATAAAATCAGGCCATTGGAAATGCAAATGAGACGCCTCCCACTGGAGAGGAGAATAGCAAAAAACGCCATGGGTTTTTTCAAGCGTCCTTTTGCTGGTTTGCTTTTTATCTTCTTAATCTGTTATTTCTCTTTATATTTCATTACCTGAGTTATAGTTGCCATTTTCAAATAATGGCACCGATAACCTTATTGGGACCTGGTGATGCAGAACATGTGCTTTAAAATAAGGGAAGGGATCCCTTGACAGTGGGTTATCTTGACGATCTTTTTAATGGATCTCCAAATAAATATGAAAAAATCTTAAAAATAGAAGAAATTTTATAGTATGTTCTTCTACTTAGATTGATGATTAAAATTTTATATAATTTAATTATTATTTGTTAGTCCATCAAAGACCATTAAAATATTATGCATTTTGTAAAGGTTCTAATTTAACCGTCTTTGATAGATTATCAAATGATAATGAAATTATAATAAGTTTGAATCACTATCAATATATAACTAGAAAAATATACCCTATAAGGTTTTTCTATTTTTAAATTTTTTTTCGTATTTATTTGAAAATTCATTGTTAAGATCGTCAAAATAACTAACTATGGTCATGTAGAAGAACATATCCCTTCCTTTCAAATAATGGCACTGATAACCTTATTGGGACCTGGACACCTGGTGATGCAGAACATAAATTGCAGTTGAAACAAATGGTTTCTTCATAATTAATGCCCTAAGATTTAGGTGCAGAATGCCACCAGAATGTGGGTTTTCTGGGGAGTTCATGGTTTAAATTAGAAGAGGTTTTTCTGGGTTAAATTATTTTTGTTCTTTTGCTTGTATACGTGATCCTGAACACATGTAGAATATTTTCCATGTAGCGCAAATAATTTATTAGGAACGTTCATTTTGTTAATAAACCTGTCTAATAATGTGTACGATGCAGTTTATCTGGCAATATTCTTGGTTGAAAATTTTTAATGGCAGGTCTTCTGACCGTTGTTTACTTGTAAGAAACTCATTTGTGTTATTATGATGGTTTGGTTTTTATTTTGTTTATGATTAAAAATGCTGCTTTGAAGCCATACAAATTACAATCCTCACTAGGCAGATAATCGTTCATGGGCGCAATAAATCGCAGATAGTTGTTCCTTTTCCACGGTTCTCGCAGATAGTTTTTGCGTCTACATGTTTGCGCAGATACCTTTTCGCTTTGAGATTTAATTGTCAATTTTCCAAGCTCTGATCGGTTTTCGATCAGATAATTTTTTTACGCCCAGAAATCGCTGAAATTTTGAGCGCTACAAAATGGTCGCAAATGTTTTCAGCGTTGAAATGGTCCCCAATGTTTTCAGCGTTTTAGTATGGTCGCAAAGGTTTTCAGCGTTGTAGTATGGTCGCAAAGGTTTTCAGCGTTGTAGTATGGTCGCAAAAAAAATTTAGCGTCGAGCGTAGAAATTTTTAAGATTTGAGACCATGATCGTACAAAAGATTCAACGCATAGACCGCAGACTATTTCTGCGTCAGAGGTTCAGAAAAGTGGATGGCGCAGAAATTTTCAGCGTCAAAATCTGGCCGCAGACATCTTTAGCGTCAAAAAGCTGGCCGCAGATATTTTCAGCGTTGAGCAGTCGCAGAAATTTTCAGCGTTAAGAACATTCGCAGAAATGTTCAGCGTTAAGATCATTCGCAGAGATTTTCAGCGTTGAGCATTCGCAGAAATTTTCAGCGTTGAGAACATTCGCAGAAATTTTCAGCGTTAAGAGCATTCGCAGAAATTTTTTGCGACTACAACTTCCAATCAAATATAGTTGCAAACGCGTTCTGATTCAAAATGGCTGGCGGGTACTTTATTTTTTTATGCTTCCAAAAGCGTTTACAAGATCAGTTTCAATTAAAGATCATTTTTGCACCCACTTCAAACGAATTATCAAGCATCTTCTCCGTTTTATGATAAATTGGCTGGAAAAATTCAGGTGAGTCGATTGAGAGATTAAATTGGTTATGGACTTGTGGTAAATTTGATGGATTTTTCTGCGTCATTTACCACCACAAGTCCATAACAAGTTCAGAACATATTGCCTCTTACAATTGTTGATTATTCTAAAATCACAGAGCAACCAGCTTTTAGTCATTATTAGCTTAAGAAGAATAAAATTCCGCTGCAAGCAACTAAACTCCGGATAATTTGCAGAGGTACAAATAATTAAAAACTTTCCTTGGAATTTGCTCCATCTCATATATGATATATTCCATGTTAATGAAATCATAATTTGACCAAGCCCCAAATCAAAATACAATTATATCACATCAAGGATCCAACCAATCAATTGGAACTCCAAAATCAATTTTCTAGGATAAGTGGATAACTATGATTAAGCGAGACACAAGGCCCTAGACTACTAAAGCTAAAATCCGTGAGACTTAACTTCCGACTATTGATAACATGGAGATAAACCAGCCAGAGGTAGTCATTGCCCAAAATCATTTGGTGCAGAAAGATTCAATTGTAGAATGACTTCATACATGAATGAATTGAGGTTTGAATTTAACACAGATCTAATCCAATATGAATTAAACCCAACAATACATTATGAAGGTGGCAGCGTTATTATGATTGGAATGCAAAAAACAAAAAATGAACTTATAAATTGATTATGTTTCAAATCTCAAGCAATTAAAATACAGTTTTATAGTCCATTAAAGATCATTAATTAGAATTATGCAAATTGCATAAAATATTAATATTCTTTGTTGAGCTATCAACAACTCCTAAATTGTACGAAATTTGAAAATACTTACGAATGTATCTATTACCTTTCTTCTATTTTAAAGAATATTTTCAAATTCTTTTGGAATCTCATTGACAAAAATTAACAAAATAAGCATTGTCAAGTGATCCCTCCCCATATATAAAAGCATTTAGATGTCACAATCACTGTACTAAGAGAAGGTTATTCAGAAAATGCCTCAAAAAAAACTGATCAGCTATAAAATATCTGAAATAAAAAATGCTTTTGCTAAAAAATAAAGATATCAGATTATCAAAACAAGCTATTTCACTGAAGAACTATTATATAAGATATGAAATAGAAAACACAAACGGTAAAGCAAGCACACAATATTCTGGTAAATGCATATTAAATTACAGTTTAACACTAAATCTGCTAAATCTAGAACGGTGGCAAGGTAGAAAAAATATTGAGGGATGCCAAATACATGTATCTTTTGAAGATTTTTAGAAACAATGTTAATTTTTATGCATTCGTAAGGCATGTTTCTAAAATTAAGTGGGGTCATTTGGCACCATATTTTTTATAATAGTGTGGCATCTAGAGGAAATACTTTTGCGCTGAAAATACCTGAAAATTTTCAAAACCTTCCATAAAAGCATGAATATAATGCATTGACTAATGAACAATGGGTGGTAATACACTAATACTGAATTTATTAACAGATTAATAAGGTATACTATAACACCGCCTAAGTATTCTATCTGATTCCTAACCCCCACTTCAATCAAATAACACTAACCTTATGCTGAGAGATAACAAGATTGGTAAAATGATGAACATTTTGGTCTCCACAAGCATACTCTCTCTCTAGATCTTCTACAGCCTACAAGATGGTGCTGAAATTCATCAAAATTGCAGATTCTGGATAACTCATCAAATTATAAATTAGGGCAATAAGCTATAAATTACAAAAACTAATTTGTAAATAAACTCCCGCAAAAACCAAACCACTGATTACCAATTCAAAGTGCAGATCATCTAATGCCCAATAATGGTTCTGAAAAAGAAAGGTACAATATGTATCATCGACTGAAGAAAAACGTCAGGTCGCAGCAGCCTAAAATGCAGAATATGGTTGGGATAGCTTTAATAGGATAGAGAAGATATCTACCTCAAGAATTAAATAATTCTGGTCGATATGTAAAATGTCAGCTCAAGGAGTTAGGAGTAGAAAAATATATATTTAAGAATTGTCTCTACTGAGATTATAGAAATCCATTTCCAGAAAAAAAAAAGCATACTGTCTTTGTCAAAAGTAGAAAGTAAAGATAAAATAAAAATTTTGTTAAGAACTAAGAAGTAAATGTCATAACAGAGGAATTTAATCAGAGAACTTTGAAGACCATTATTATTTCATGTCTCCCCATAATTTTTCGGACTTATATATCTCATCATTTCACAATAACTTGACAAATACGGTAACAAAGAAAAAGATAAACCAACCAGAGAGAAAACCGACAAAAAGCGAGTTCCGAGTAGTGCATCACAAAAATATGTAGAATCTACTGAGCGATCAGAGAAAATGCAACCATTTGATTTATCAACATCAATTCAGACGAAGTATTTTCTCCTCACGTGCTTCTTCGGTACAGAGAAAATGCAACACCAAAATCATTATTAATCTATATACAGAATTAAGCACACTTCCGACAAATGCACAAATAACAATAACAACGAAACAACAGAATTTCGCGTCGAATTTAGATCTAGATCGAAGAAAATTAAGAGAAACAACGCCAACATTACCCAAAAAAGGTCGATCTCCTGACAAATCATACATTTCGCACTTATTTCTTGGTTCACTGCCAACAGGATCCAAGTGGTTAACAGCACTTTGTTACAAAATGCTCCTATGATAAACTGAAACTCGGAAAAGTAGATCAGGAAATTCACAAAAACAACAACTAAAATTCAAATTACCAAAAGCGAAACACAAAAATATGCTCAGTCAAGATTTTGCGCTTATTCGTAAGCGGGAGACGATGAAACCATTGAAACGCCAAGCGCGACATACGAGATTTTATGGCGGCTAGGGTTTTTGTTTATTTAGTCTCAAGTCACAGATGCCAAACACTGGACAGGATGCTTCGGGTTCGGGATCCCGTATGTTATATATGCGGCGGGATTCCAAAACGATTTGATTATTCCGAGCCCAACAAAATTTGCATATTTCATTTTATTTGGGCCATGTTCTTTTCGGTTGAACATAATCTCTGTTCGGCCCAAAATTAATTACAAGACATATTTCGGCCTTTCTGAAAGTAATTATAGGCCATACATTAATGTATATGGTTACTTGACTTCTCCTCCTTTTTCCTTGGAGAAATGATGCTTCTCCTAAAATGTGCATCAGTATGCTTTTCATTCAAAACCAATTATGCTGTCCCCCAAATATTTGAACTTAATTAAGCTGGCCACTCGCTCTATACAGTTCAACTGCTAGCGAGTGCTTAATAATAGATAAGTAATATCATTACAACTTGAATTATATATTGCTAGGAGTAAATTTCAAAACATGCAGTAGTGTTTACAATAGCTTTCCAACGCTGTATATTTAAAATCAGGAAAAATAAACCAGAACCAAAGAGGAAAAAAAACTGTTAATACTTGCACGTCCGATTAACTGTTCTGTAATGCACAATCAATATAACGGTATCTAGATTCACATCAGTTAATTAATCATGGTAAAACCTGTGGCCAGGAAAATACTCGTATTTACCAATTATCACATGGTTTGGCTGCTCAGTAGATGCTTCTAAGTTTGTAAACACCAAAATGGACAGTCTTTCTTTGAGCAGAATGCAGCAGTTTCAGAGCCAGACTTGGCTAAGAAGAATGACAAGGCAGCAAAGCCCTTACAATCATAAATTCTGTCAGAAAACCTACTAATATGCAGCAGAAAAACACCAGAATGATAAATATCAGTACATAATATAATATCATTTCTAGACAATCAGCCACCAAGCCTTTTCCCACGGCCACACAGAGACAACACCCCACACAACCATTCACCCAAAAAGCATGATTAGCCAGGGCCAACTTTGGGGATGTCATAGTGCTCACTAAGGTTGGCAAGGTACTGGTTAAATTGTGAAATCCTGTCACGGTGCGACTTGTCAGAAGTCTTGGCCAGGCGGTGCGACTCAATCCTCTCCTTCTGCTCCAGATACCGTCTCTCAGCTGGTGTTAGGTAGTCGTCGATTGGACGTCGGTCCCCTTCCTCCCCTTCTCCCCCCCTATCTTGCTTTTCCAACTCTGCCAGATCTCCTTCGGTCGGCTCAGTTTCCAGGCCAGAGCTCCCTCCTAAGGACGAAAAAGATGAGAACAATTATTTTTAGTTCATTCCACATCATCAATTTCAGCACAAAGTAATCTATCAGGATGTAAAATTCAGTAACAACTGCATACAATTGATTTTCCACGTAAATCACCGACTCAGTAAAAAGTTTTGCATGTATCTGTGCTATTATATTCAGACTAAAATTTTATGTATGTGGGCCTAATTGTAGTAGTATGCGGGGGTGGCAGGGGGGCGGCAACCCCCTGCGAGCGGTGTCTGAGGTTACGAAGCCAAATTACATTTAAATTCTTTCAC
>CAXKVV010001412.1:0-26768 GCA_964058805.1 Schoenoplectus triqueter
GTGACAGCCATTATCAATGCCAATAATTCCTTCTCATAGGTTGAGAGTCCTTGTGTCACACCCCAAAAATAATAAATCGGATTAGGGGTGATTAATCCCGCCACATACGCATGACGAGACGTGCGTACGAAAGACTAAATGAATAAAATAAGATAAATCTCAGAATAAACAAAACAATAATAAATATAAATACAAGACTATTCAGTCCAGAATGAACAAAGAGTATACAACGCCTGCATAGGCGGGGCTAGCTCCATCGGAATGGGCAGCAAATTTCTCAAATAAAAACCCAAAAGAAAGAAATAAAACTCAAAACCCGATGGATCCTATCCAACTACCCGGCTCACATGCAAATGCAGCGAAGCATCTCTGTCATCGCGCAGGACTGTCCCTAGCACTCGCTCCAAGAAAAATCCCGAACCTGAAATACCTGGATCCCACAACCACCGTGGAAACGTGAGTAATTTTAAAAATTACTCAGTACGGATTTAGATCCAGCCTTAAGATTTGATCTTCTTTCCTAGACTGGACCCAAAAACCGATACTGATATTTGAAATGCAATAGTTATCTATTTAAATAGTAAAATTATAGTTAATACGTCTCTTTGACAATTCGCTATGATGCGATGACATGAAATGATAGATAAACACAAATTATAAAAATCTGTGGATAACAATATAATATATAATAAATATATATATAAGATAAGGGATTTAAAGCACCCGTATATATATAACCCAATTGCAGATCATCAGTCCATCCACAAGCGGGCACGTGGTCGGGCCCTGGACTTGTGACTTACCTAAGCGGGCACGTATTCGGGCCCAACTTACAAACTTAGGATTTTCGAGTAAGCGGGCGCCAATGCCCTGAATACCCTGGGAAAATTCGGCCTCCTGGAGCGATAACGCCCTAGGAGAGTGACGGCTAAAAGCACGTACTCGGTATTCTGAAACTGATGATCCACCTCACAGAATAATAATAATATAATAAAACAAAATGGATTAAAAAGTTATGCTTTCAGTTGTCATATCGTCAAAATGAGATAACTACCCAGGAAATAACAAATCAGAAACTAATACAAATGGGAGCCTACACTGTACCAATCAGGGGCCAGAGGACCGCATCCCGAGAAATGATAAAATGAAATATAATACAGATGGGAGCCTACACTGTACCAACCTGGGGTCAGAGGACCGCATCCCAAAGGGGAGCCTACACTGTACCAACCAGGGGCCAGAGGACCGCATCCCGAAAAATGACAAAATGACATATGATACAAATGGGAGCCTACACTGTACCAACTAAGGGTCAGAGAACCGCATCCCGAGAAATAGCAAAACGGGGTAGAATCCAGACTCGGATATGGCCGCCCACACTAAACACTGAAAGACATGGTATCCTAATCGCTCAAATTTGGATTAAAAATCTTAATCATATCAAGTACAGTAAAAAAATATAATATTGATCAAAAGAAAAACACTCTGGTACGGCCAAACCCTCCAAATGACGGGGTCGGTGGATAACCGACAAGCAAATATGCGCAGTGTATATACAGACCAAGGGGAATGTAACCCGTTGGTCTGGTTATACAAGACAACCTCAGACTGAGATCACCCGACCCGCCTCTCAGCACTTTCCCATGCATTTTGCATGATTAATTGCCTAGCTTAATTAATAATTAGTGATATTAATAATATTAACCTACTAATTATAATCTATAACTTTATTTATTTAATTCTAACCTAGTCCTATCTCGGGACTATTTTCCGAGTTCTGCTCCTATCCTGTCTACATGCAGTATGACATGATATGACATGCGAATGCGGGTATGTTTCGAATATGCTGGTCAATTTACCGGATGCATATGACAGGTCAGATTTGGTCTCTAATTATTTTTGGTCAGAAAATACCGAAATTCAGATTTATTTTAAAAATATTTTATTTTCGGTTTGGATTCCTAATTCTGAAGAAAGGAAATCAAATCCCAGGAAACCGTACCTGAGAATAATTCGATCAGGTCGGTAGCGTCAAATTGCTTAGTCTCTGGTGACGCTCATGGTCTCGTCAGCCGTCTCATCCTGAGTGTATTCGTTTGTCGGCTCGTCAAGATATTTTTCGAAAACCTATGAAGTCAAAATAGATTAAATTGGCGAGTATCCTATTCACATTGGATCTGGTTTGGGGTCAGGGTATACCGGACTCGGAGACGGGAGCGTTATTATTTAAAATTTATAATTAACTAAATTTTATTTAGATTTATTAAGTTATCTTAACATTATCACTTAATTATTTTAATTAAAATTAGAAAATTCAATAATTTAGAAATATAGAAATTAATTAATACATATTTATAGTATTTATTATTATCATTATTGTTTCTATTCTTAATAATAGAGAAATTTATTAATATATATTTATATATTTATTAATATTATTCTATTATTAAATAGAGAAATTAATTAATAGGTATTTATATATATTAATTAATGTTATTCAATTATTAAAATAGAGAAATTGATTAATATATATTTTATATTATAAATTATTATTATACTTTATTTATTATTTTATAACCCCTAATTATTTATATCATATTCTTTAATTATATCTCATTTCTTATTTTAATATTATTTTCATTAATTAGAAAATATAAAATATCTTATAAGAAAAACTAGAATTAAAATAAAAATAAAATAAAAATTAAATGAAGGAAATTAAATTCAATTAAACTTAAATTTAAATTAAATATTATTATTTATTTAAATGTGTTGGTGTTTTAATGTGTTTGGGATCATAGGCTGCCTCCGAAACCACTGTATCTGTTCGGATTTTCCTTATTGAGACAGATCATGTAATCATCTCCCATATTTCACTATAAGTATTAATTAATTATTAGTTGCGCACGTTTTAAATTACGGCACTTACTAATTTATTAATTATACTTTTATCCCGCTTAACCTTTCGGCCCATTTAACCTGATCAATTTATTTTCCGACTATTCTTAAAGTTTCAATTGTACGTAAAAGTTGAATTTTGCGCATATAACCCTCTGAGAGGTGCTATTACCACAAATTCAATTAGGCCCCTTAATTTTATCATATTTCATAATTCGACCCTTAACTTATCCGGGCTTTACAAATCAGCCCCTATATTTATTATATTTCGCAAATTCAGTCCCTAACAAGGGATATGTCATACCAATAGAATTGCACACTAGCAATCAGAGGGACAAAAGGGGATACTGGCCTATCAAGTCATGAACAACACAACAACAGTCATAATTTCAAGCATCCAACGAGGGCACAAATCAACCAAGGGTCGAAATCAATAGCTCAACAATCATCATACTACAAGGCAGCACTCCTCCTTCACTTCACTGGTACCAATAGGTACCAGGGTACCAAGGGTTAAGCAGCCACTAACTTAGCAACAAGCCCCAAGAGGATCACTGGTATCAATTAATACCGAGGTCAAATAATCAACAAACCAGCTAAACAACAAGGCAAAATGAGCAAGGAAATAAAGGATGGCACAACTCACTTCATGTCAAACAACCCCTAGCAAGGACAATACCGACTGGTACAGTAACAGGTCAAGGTACTGCTACGCACCAGAACCAAGCCAGACTAAGAAATAAGAATCCAGCACAATAATGTGCAAGTCCAAAGTACGAATAACCAACACAACATGCAACAGAGGGCAATAAGGGCATGGAACTAAGGCCTCGCTTCACTGGTACCGATTGGTACCAGTGTGCCAAAGCGTAAAAGGGGGGGCAGTTACACAACCAAACCAACACAAATCCGATCAACAAGGCGACACAAGGCAAAAACCACACAACAACAACCAACAAAATCAACACAAAGGGAGCATGGGGCTCATCCCTGACTCAATTGACGACCCACACGGCCGAAAAAGAGGAATAATGTTACCAATTTGATAGAGGCAGCAAGGAGTTGGCGGAATAGAGAGGTGGCTCGGCCCATGCTCAAGGCAGTAAGGGCTTTGTACTCGGTTTAGAAGCAAGAGGGGAGGCAACGACTGGGGTGGTCAGTCGGGAGTGAGAGGGGTTGTGGGTGGGCGACGTCGACAACCTTTGTTAGCGGACGATTGGGTGGCGAGCCCGAGCTAAGGTGGTGCTCGGCGGGGGCTAGAGGAGGAGGGCGTGTGCGAGTGAGGGTGAAGGCAAGAGGTGGCCCTCGGTGATAACCAGGAGAGAGGCGGATTCCATGAGGAGTGAGGGTTTACGGAAATGAGAAGAAGAAAGAAGGGGTAAGTGGGATGGTGTCGCCCGGGGAAACCAGAGGGGAAAAGAAAAGAAAAGGAAAAAAGGAAGTCACGGGCGGGGAGAGAGAAGGAGAGAGAGAGGAAGGAAAAGAAAAAAAAGAAAGAAAAGAAAGAAAAGAAAGAAAAGAAAAGAAGAGAGAGAAATATTTTGACTTTGGCGTCGGTCCGGATTTTCTGTGATCGAATTCGTGCGGCTATTCGCGCGTCAAATTTTAATTATTTAAATATGTTTATTTTCAGGACCAATTCGATTATTATATTTTTATCGTATCAAATAAATTAAATTGATGTCATTTAGACCATTAATCATCATTTGTAAATCTCTTAAGTCAATCGTGGTTAATTTAAACTTAACTCTCAATATTACGATTCAGGTTTATAACTGACATTTCATTAATTTTATTCATCGTAATTTAACTTCACTAAGATATTATTGAGTGGTTATATTTGAAATCACTTATTTAATGTTTCATAAATTTTAATTTGATCTTTGGTTTTGTTAATTGATAATTAATCTCTTGATCCTTTCTAATCTCATTCAAATTTGTTTGATCAATTATGAGTTTGTATCAGCAATAATTTTTTTGATTTGTTTATGTTCTATGTAAACGTATATACACACACGTTTATTTTTTATATAATTATTTAGTGTTATATATGAAATTTTATTGTCAATGTTAGATTATTTATCAATTTATTTATTTATTCTCATAATTATTTATATCAGACTATTCATTTAATTAGAATTAGTCGCCCATAATTATTCATTTAATTCTTATTATTTATTATAAGGTTTATTTATCTATTTATTTAATCATATATAAATATTTCCTTATTTATTGATTTAAGGAAATGTTAGCTTACGTAAATTATTTTAAATTATTATCTTAATTATTATTTTTGCTTAATTAAATTTCACAGTTTAACACCTTGGTTCTTAATACCTAATGTTACACTTAATATCTTCTTTGATTTGTTGATTTGCAAAACAATCTTGAATTTTATAATTTGCCTTGTTTGAGTTTTGTGCAGGGATTAACATGCAAATGGACTAGTGCACAAGAACCAAGACTAGTGCTGGGATGTAAGAGCTTAATCAAGATTGCATTAGGCTTAGGTTTAGTTAGATTCAAACTGGGTTGAATTGGTCAAGATAAATTGAGCTTAAACAACAAGAAAATTACATCTTCCCAGGGAATCGTTATAACGGTTCATCTCAATACTCAAAAATATTCTAAGGCAGAAATATTCTAAAAGAAATCAGAGTGTATCGTTATGTAACGATTCAGTAATCGTTACAATGATTTGGGAAACGTATAACGATTTGATAAATCATTATAAAGTTTCAGTTCAGTTGATCCAACGGCTATTCTATTTAAACCGTTATAACGGTTCAGGCTGAAAAATAATTTTTTCAGAAAATCTATTTTAAAAGGATCACCTCTCTCACTGAAAATTATGTTGATGAGTTGGAAGTCAACTGATCTAGCCAAATCATTACTCTAGAGAGCTTACTAGCCATATACAAAGTGAGAGAGATAATTCAAGAGATTGATACACTCAATTAGCCAAATCCTTGTTCAAGCTCAATCTAGCTTCTCTCTATTCTCCCAACTTGATCCTTCGTGATCTTCTTGAAAATATTCTTTTGAGCTGTAGTGCTCACCTTTTCTTGAATGTGTTGTCACTCACATTTTGAGTGTGTTGTCACTCACCTTTCTTTTGAGTGTGTTGTCACTCACCTTTTTGAGTGTGTTGTCACTCTTATTACCGATAGGCTTGGCAGCTCATTTTTGTAAGGGACCAAGTTCTACAAATGTAAAAACCCTTTTTTTAAATATATCGGCTCAACCTCAATTGCTAGAGATTGAGGGTCTCGGAGACATAGACATTGTTAAAGCCGAACTCCGTTACATCTTTTGTTCTTGCTTTATCTTTACTTTCTTTTCTCACATTTCTTTGATTGCTATATTTTTGTGAGAATTGAATTGATTTAAATCGTATTCCGCTGCCATTACACTTGAACATTAAGCCCCAAACCGGTTTATACATTTCTACTTTAGGTTCTTTACATTCTTGCACCTTCTTGACCTTTCAATACCAACATCCTAGGGCTTCAAAGGTTTATCAAAGTGGTATCAGAGCAGGAGCTCAGTTTTAATTGCTTTATTTGTGGTATTTTTGGTCCAAGATGACTTCTTTAATGCATGTAAAAGAACCCCCAACTCTAGGTCTTAATTGTAAAAATTTCAGTTTTTAGAAGAAATGTATGGTGAATTACCTCAACATTCTAGGCATTTGGGATGTTGTCCAACATGGTTATGTACCGCATTATGATCCTAGCAACCTCACAATGACACAAAAGGCCAAAGAACTGAAATCTCAAAATGATTATGCCGTCAATGTTATCTTAAATTCGGTTAGTGAAAAGATTGCTATATTATTTGGTACTATCAAAATTGCTAGTGAAATGTGGGAGACCCTATTGAATAGATTTGAGGGCAACACTCAAATGAAAAGAACAAAACTAATGGGTCTAGAGTCCGAATTTGAAAATTTTTGTATACAAGAAGGAGAATCAATTGAGAATATATATTCAAGATTAATGCATATTCTTAATGAATTTGATGAAGTTGGAGAATCCTTGTCTAACTCTAAGCTTGTAGGCAAGATTTTTAGGGCAATGATGAGAAGACTAAGATGGGAGAGCATGATAAGCACTTTAGAAGCAATACAAGGCTCTTTTGGCGAATTCACATATGAAGAAATATTCACTCATCTTCTATGCTTTGAGGAGAAGCTACGACAAAACGGAGAGCTCACACCAAAACTCAAAGAAATCGCACTTCAAACTCAAAGATCTCCATCGCACCACTATTTGAGCAAGACATCATCTATCTCATATTCTATGAATGATCAAGTCATTACGAAGATGTTTGAAAGAATGCTAAATCTTGAAAAGGAGCACAATGATGAGCGAGATGAGAAATAAATGACATGTATATGCTTTTCATGTCATAAGGAAGGTCACACAACACACGATTGCTCCTTGGTCTTTCCAAATAAGAAGAAGCAAAACTTTGAGAGAATTGATACTATGCTAGCTACAAGCAACCATGTTAAGAGAAAGAAGGATGAAAGAAATCCACTTAATCTTGCCCTAATTACGCAAGTAGAGGAGAGCTCATCCGTGGTGGATGTTGATGAGATTGTAGCTAAAAACAACATCACCGACTTGTGCACATTGGAGATCCTACACGACATTGCAATATCTAAGAATATGAAGATGAACTCATATGCACCTAAGGTACAAACTTCTCAAGAATTTCAATTTCACAATCTAGTAGTATCTTGCACTACATCCACTTGGGATGATAGTGATGATGATTATGTTGAGAATGATGATTTTTTTGTTGAAAATATAAATAATTTTGATGATGAGGATGTAATTGAATCTTTTGTATCTAGTTTAGAGAGTCCTATTCATGATTCGTCTTCTCAAAAAGAGATAATTGAGAGACTTGAAAATAAAATTTCAGAGTTTGAGTTAAAAGTTCAATCTTATGAATTTAAATTGCAAAATTTGGAAAAGAATTGTCAAATGCACTTAGGTGAAGTCGCAACATTAAAAGTGAAAGTGCAAACTTTAGAAACTAAAAATAGGGCACTAAAATCCTCATATATTCCAACAAGTATTACTTCAATGGATTTAGACAATGTTATAGGTCAAAGACATAGCAACAAGTCGGGTCTTGGATATAAGAAATCTTCTAAGACTTCAAATTGCCCTAAATCAAAAAAGAAACAAAGTCAAGGGTCAAATGCAAAAATTATGAAATCTACAAATGCTAAATCTTTTAATAAGAAACACAATTATGCATTTCAATATAAGCAATTTGATAAAAAGATTAACAAAGGAAAAAAGAATTTTCAAAGCAACAATGCTACATTTTTTAATCCAAGTTGGTCAAACAAATTGTATTTTAAAGGACCCGATGGTTGGTTTTATGAGTTTAAAAATTAAAATAATTTTCAAACCAAAGCTCAAAGATATGAGCATAAAAAAATTGTTTCTCAAAAACATAAAAATATTTCTAAAGAAAAACCCAAGACTCAAACTCAAGGATTAAAAGAAAGCTATCAAAATACATTTGTTAAAGATAGTAAAAAGTCCCAAAGATGTGTATTTTACAATTATTGTTGTCATATTGGTCATATCTCACTTGATTGCAAACTTAGAAAAGAAAACAACAATACAAATGTTGTTTGAGTTCCTAAAATTAAAAATTAGAGACCCACAATACTTAATTGTTCCTTCAAATCATATATGCAACATATTTAGGGGGAGTTAGCTAATGTATTATATTTTTTTTATTTTTTTGGAAGTATTTTAAATCTTTATCTTATACACGGTGCATATATTAAGGGGGAGCAATCAATTTAGGAGGAGCTAAATTGAAATAAATTCTTTATTCGCACCATTTTGTCCGATTTCCAAAAAGGGGGAGAAGTTTTTGGGTGAAATCCACATCATATGTTATATCTATGCACCCATGCGTGTTTTGTAAATCGACAAAAGGGGGAGATTGTTACACTTAACATTTTCTTTGATTTGTCGATTTGCAAAATAATCTTGAATTTTACAATTTGCCTTGTTTGAGTTTTGTGCAGAAATTAACATGCAAATTGACTAGTGCATAAGAACCAAGACTAGTGCTGGGATTTAAGAGCTTAATCAAGACTGCATTAGGCTTAGGTTTAGTTAGATTCAAACTGGGTTGAATTGGTCAAGATAAATTGAGCTTAAACAACAAGAAAATTACATCTGCCTAGGGAATCGTTATAACGATTCAGTAAACGTTATAACGGTTCATCTCAATACTCAAAAATATTCTAAGGCAGAAATATTCTAAAAGAAACCAGAGTGTATCGTTATGTAACGATTCAGTAATCGTTACAATGATTTGGGAAACGTATAACGATTTGATAAATCGTTATAACATTTCAGTTCAGTTGATCCAACGGCTATTCTATCTAAACCGTTATAACAATTCGTAAACCGTTATAACGGTTCAGGCCGAAAAATAGTTTCTTCAGAAAATCTATTTTAAAAGGATCACCTCTCTCATTGAAAATCATGTTGATGAGTTGGAAGTCAACTGATCTAGCAAAATCATTACTCTCGAGAGCTTACTAGCCATATACAAAGTGAGAGAGATAATTCAAGAGATTGATACACTCAATTAGCCAAATTCTTGTTCAAGCTCAATCTAGATCCTTCGTGATCTTCTTGAAAATATTATTTTGAGCTGTAGTGCTCACATTTTCTTGAGTGTGTTGTCACTCACCTTTCTTTTGAGTGTGTTGTCACTCAACCCTTTTTGAGTGTGTTGTCACTCACCTTTTTGAGTGTGTTGTCACTCTTGTTACCGATAGGCTTGGCAGCCCATTTTTGTAAGGGACCAAGTTCTACAAGTGTAAAAACCCTTTTTTTAAATATATCGGCTCAACCTCAATTGCTAGAGGTTGAGGGTCCCGGAGACGTAGGCATTGTTAAAGCCGAACTCCGTTACATCTTGTGTTCTTGCTTTATCTTTACTTTCTTTTCTCATATATATTTGATTGCTATATTTTTGTGAGAATAGAATTGATTTAAATCGTATTCCGCTGCCATTACACTTGAACATTAAGCCCCAAACCGGTTTATACATTTCTACCTTAGGTTCTTTACATTCTTGCACCTTCTTGACCTTTCAATACCAACATCCTAGGGCTTCAAAGGTTTATCACCTAACTTATGGCTCAGAAAAGTGATTGGTCTTTTATTCTGCATTAACACAACCCCAATACCCCGTTGAGAAGCATCAATTTCTATAACAAATGGTTTAGTAAAGTTAGGAAGAGCAAGAACTGGGGCCTGGGACATAGCGAGTTTGAGTTGATCAAATGCCAATTGAGCTTCTGTGGACCATTTAAATGCATCTTTCTTAAGCAAATCAGTAAGGGATCGACTAATGGAACCATAATTTTATATAATTTTTCTATAATAGCCAGTCAGACCCAAAAATCCCCTAAGTGCTTTAACATTTTTTGGAGTCGGCCAAGTCAACATGGCCTGGATTTTCTGTGGGTCAGTGGCAACTCCCTCAGGAGTTATAATATGACCCAAATATTCAATTGTCTGGACATCAAAGGCACATTTGGAAAATTTGACATGAAGATGATGTTGCTGCAATAACTGAAATGTAAGAGATAAATGTTCCAAATGAGAGTTGAAATCTGCACTATAAACCAAGATGTCATAAAAAAATACTAAAACAAACTTACGTAAATAAGGCTTAAATATTGAATTCATTAATGATTGAAAGGTGGCTGGAGCGTTTGTTAATCCAAAGGGCATTACTGTAACTTCATATAACCCTTCGTGTGTCCTAAATGTTGTTAGAGGGACGGAGTCCTCAGCCATACGTATTTGGTGGTACCCTGATCTAAGATCCAGTTTTGAAAAGTAAGAAGCTCCTATAAGTTCATCAAGAAGGTCATCAATGATAGGAATCAGAAATTTATTTTTGAGTGTGATCTGATTTAGTTGCCTATAATCTATACATAAGCGCCAAGATGAATCTTTCTCCTTAACCAATAGCACAAGTAAGGCGAATGAACTGGTAGAAGGTTGCACAAAGCCTTTTTGAATCAACTCCTCTAAGATTTTCTCTATTTCTAATTTTTGAAATTGAGAAAACCTATAAGGCCTTAAGTTAACTGGTTTACTATTGGGTAATAATGTTATAAAATGGTCACAGTTTCTTTGTGGTGGTAAGGTAGTAGGTTTAGAAAAAAAGGTTGTGAAATTGAGTAAGAATGGATTGAACAGGTGATGAAGAGTGAATGGGTATAGATGAATCAACATCTTGTAAACAAAATATTTTTGCCATAAACATCTGACTGCCTTGGTGTTGTTCCTTCTGTATATCCAATGGTTGTTCACACACTTGGAACCGGGCAAAGGAAGGTTGAGTGTGCAAGGTAATTTGTCGTTGATGTACTGTCACAGTCAGAGTTCCTTGTTTGCAATCCAACAACAAGGGGCTATGATCTTGTAATTGCAATTCTAAAGATTGACATATTGTGTTAGTAGACAAACGGTTACCACTGGCAGTCACCACAGTGAGGGAATCTACAATGGTAGTTGGAATAGAGAGAAGAGTAACAAGGGTTGGGCTTATAAATGAGTGTGTATTTCCACTATCAATCATGGACAAGATGTCAATTTTACCAATTTTCCCCTGAAATTTGAGCGTGTGATGTCTGGAAGGGTTGTGAGAGGAGCACATGATAATTATAGCTTGATTGGCAGTGGAATCATCAGAGGGTTGTAATTGAGAAATTTCATCCTCCAAATACATCATCTCCCTCACCAATTTCATCTTCAGTCATGACTAAAATACCCTTAGGCTTACACTTATGACCTTGAAAATATTTCTCTCCACACCTAAAACACAGCCCGAGGGACTTCTTTTGGTCAATTGTTAAAAGCTTGTTGATTGAATGATCTGGTAATTTAGGAGTTTCGATTTGTGGTGAGAAATTCTTATCATCTCTTGCTTTGAAGTTTTTGAATTGAGAAGAGAAAGAGCTAGAAAATGATTTCACCACTGGTTTGAACATTTTTGTTTGGCTCTCCAATGATTTTTCAATCTGTCTTGCCAACTTATAAGCTTGTTTTAGATTACACGGATTGTAAAGGAGGACAACATCGGCAATTTCCTCTTTTAAGCCACTAAGGAACCCCAAAAGATAGTATTCCTCATCTGTATACTGGTTAGCAAGAACTCAAGCTCTCACACGCTCATATGAATTAATATAGTCATCAACCTTGCCAACTTGCTGTATTTTCTTGAATTCATCAACAGAATTCTTGGAATCAGGTGAGAATCTATCCATTAGTTCAGCTTTAAATTGAGGCCAAGTTGGTTCAAAGTTGCTTAGTTTGTAGTACCGATGCCACTCTCTAGCATCTCCAACCAGCAAATGCACTACAATTTATACCTTATGACACTCAGGGGTATGAGCCGTGTGAAAAAAATACTCGCAATCCTCTAACCAGTCAATCAGTCCAGTACCATCAAATTTTGGCAATTCTATTCGAGGAAGATTCCATCTTGGTGGTTGCTCATTGAAACGCCAATCTTCCTCTCTTCTTGGTAATTCTTGAGGAATTCGATGTGAGTAAGGAGGTCGAGGATTTGAATTTGCGTTTGCCTGCAAGTGTCTGACATCAGTAGTCAATTGTTGTAAAATGGTGGATGTTTGATTGTGCATTTGTTCAAAATCTGCAAGTTTGGTTTTAATGCTAGTGAAATGCAGATCATGCTTTGAGAGTTGAGAAGTGATCTCTTGCGAGCTCGATTGTACTGATGCAAATTGCTGGTCCATAGTCATTGAAGCAAACCCAAACTCGTCAGAAGAAGTAACGTTCTTTTACGAGCGAGGCATGACAGAAGGTGAGTGCAGGAGAAAGGAATTTCAGGTTCAGATGTGAACGTGAGTGCTCTGATAACAATTGTTGCAATCTCAAAGGATTGTAAAATCAATCGAAATGATTACTCAGTAATTGAGCAATTGTGGATTGCAACGCAGTAGCAGAAATAAGAACTGAATCAAGAAAATGGGATACTTTTATTATTTTTTTCTCTATATCCATCCTTTATACTTATAGTCTATATATATGTGTCAAGAAATCAGAAAATGATTTACAATTTAATCTTATAAGTTGTACTAATTTAAACATATTATTTTCCTAATTATCACGGGCTCATCTTCTGTCCATAAGCTAACGGCTCCTTCGGTCATTTCGTTTAATTACGGGGCCCACCGATCAGCGGTTCTGCTTTTATTTAAATTCTGACCGCGCCTGCTGCCCGAAGATCCATTCCTTTTATTCCCTGTCCGCTGTTCCTTCTCCCTCGCGCCATCTATCAGCTCTATAGTCGCAGTGTCTGACAGTAGGGCTTGTTTACCAAGGGGTAAACGTGCACGCATTTGATTATTGTTTGCTACGATGGACGATACAGCTCAAATCCATGTCCATCAATCTACAATGTAGAAGGGTGCTAATGGTGGATCTCAGCTCAAATCCATGTCCAGTTCAGGATTATGAGTAAAACCAAACTCGAATTCAGTTCGTTCTATTTGATGAAGTTCATAATCGTCTCAGTTCGTTACGTCTTCTACTAGTTTGACTCGGAAAAGGGGAAAAAAAGTTCTATAACCAAGGCTCAGCATATTTTCAACTGGAAAAAGCCCATTTCCAGTCCTTTTGTTTGTAATAAACGATGTCCTTGGGAGTTGGGGCCTGGGAACTGTAATAACAGCAGCTGTTGTTATTGAAGAATTGCACAAAGTTGATAATGTGATCTATTTACATCAATCACACTCATGAAAAAAAACAATTCATAGAGTAAAATAATTGGGAATATATTCTTCTTGAATGTTTCTTCTGTACCAGGGACAGGACTATAACTAAAAACCATACCCAACTAAATTAAGACCAAGTTGCTATGGAATTTAAATTTTGGTGCTGAGAAAGAGACTTGAGAATGTTATGTGGCCACAGCTGCGCTTTCATCTTTCCTCAGTAACTTGTATAACATTAATCATTATAGTTCCTTTAATCGGCCTTTG
The DNA here is from genome assembly GCA_964058805.1 of Schoenoplectus triqueter. Classification (NCBI taxonomy): domain Eukaryota; kingdom Viridiplantae; phylum Streptophyta; class Magnoliopsida; order Poales; family Cyperaceae; genus Schoenoplectus; species Schoenoplectus triqueter. Next base: position 13,976 of record CAXKVV010001412.1, read on the forward strand.
ATCATCATAATTTACCAAAAATGAACACACCCAATTTGTCTTTTAAGTTTTGACCTTGAGATCAAAACTATGTACTATACAGGAAAGTGAATGTATAACCCAATTTGTATCAAATGCAAATAGTCATACAAAAAAAAAAAGAATTTGCAAAATACATGACATAAATTTTACTAGAAGAAAGATTCAATTCGTCTAAAAACTCAGTATTATTTGTACCGTATCGTACGATTCGTATTGTGAATCATAATCACTGATATGAACTGAGCTTTGAGGTTTACTCAGATATCAATTCGTCCAACAATGACTTATTTATGGTCCAGCCCGTTTATCCATGGACCGCCTTGTTCAATTAACGGCCCTAATTGATCTCCAATCAAATTTTAAGCGTCTTAATGGAATGATCTGCTTTTTTGAAATCATTAAATTTTGTTGGTACTTTTTTAGTGACTTTCACAATTTTTATTCTTCAATTTTTGATGAATGTTGTCGCTGTGTTCTCCCTATATTCTTTCTATGGTAGGGGTGAATGTCCATGATTATTAGTTTCTGTTATACTTATTTGTTTATTAGTTATTCAATGTATTCTAAATAATTTCAATTATATATATATATATACACACACTTTAAAGTTCTTTTCAATTGAATTTTGAAGGTATGGTCGGATTATTATTAATTGTATAATGAAATATTAAACAATTCCACAAGAGAACACTGTCACGGTCTCCACATCTGTTTTACCGAGAAATTAACGAACTACACTGCATGCCCTGCATCTCACTGTCTATCTTTATTGAAACGATAGAAAAAATGTATGATGAGAGTACTTTGAAATAAATTATGAGAGACAGAGACTGAGAGAGGATGCAGATATAAGATATTATCCTTTTCTTTTTAAAAGCAATTGTAAAACCCACATAAAAAGACGTAGTAACTTTCCCTGTGGTAGTATGCTTGTGTTTATCCGCAATATTATGCTGCTTGCATATATTATAATATATATATATTTAATCACATTTCACATCTTATTTAGTTCTGAATCCCTAAATTCTTTATGGCATGTTTGCAACTCCAGTCTATGACATTTCACACCTAGAGCTTGCTGTTTGAATAATTAAAATCCCATAACTCCATGAGTCTTGTGTGTCACGAATCTATACTATTATATAAAACATCTAAGAATTGGAGGGTCCACTTTTTATCATGTTATTTTTTATTATACCCATTTTATCCCTCAATTAGACGGATAATATTTATTTTTGGTTGATCGAACGTATGTGATCGTGTCCATTGATCCCATCTTTCTCTTCATTTCTTTCCCATATATACTATTATTTCCATAATATTATTATTTTTATTTAGCAACCTTGTGCATATTTGGTACGAAATTAATGATGATAATATATGTTAGAATAATTTATTTTTCTTGCCATAAAAATCATGAATCATTAACTCATATTGTGTAAAAATCTCATCCAAGATTAAATATAGTCTTTATTATAGATTTTCTCTATAATTTGGTGAATTTATATTTTAATATTAGATAAATGTGAATTTTTTTATCTTATAATATTATAATATTTAAATAAAAAAATTTGCTGCAACGCATGGATATATAGCTAGTTATAATAATGTACCTAAAAAATGTAGTAATTAAAAATACATTTTTTTTCAGAACAGTATATTACAAGGATCGAAATGTTCAAAATGTCCGATTTCATAGAGCAGAGCACTAATAAAAAAAAGTGCAATAAAAACCGGAAAAATATTAAGACAAACCTATATACATTTTCCATTAGATACAACCTCGATTCATCCAAAATTTCTACCCCAAAAAACAAATGGATAAATTCACTTAAATCACGGTGCTCATTTATTTCTTTTTGTACTCTTGCGGAATTTTTTTTCTCTCTAACTCGTGTTATTTTGAAAAATAAAATAAAATAAAATGTAGGTATATATGAATCAAAGGCGGAGGTTGCGATAGAAAGTTGAAGACAAACCTGGTAACTCACACCATGTGTGTACTAACAATCGATACGATATTCATGATTTCTATTTTTTCAATTTTCAACGGTTCGTTATTTCGTACGTTAGGTGTTGTGTTATGACCAGGGTCATATTAGAATAGGTGGCAAGTTATGGACGGACTGGCAGCAGAAATTCATGATGTAAGAGATAATTCCAGCATACATTAATGTATACGATATATTCTCTTTTTGTCTGTTTAGAAATTATTGTATAAATTCATGAAGAAAATAATTGTAGATAGTCGAAGCTTGATGCAAAATTATGAGGCTAATTTTTTTTTTATATATTTTAGGTAATACATCTCAAATTTTGGAGAACTGAAATGAAAAAATAACATAATTTGCACTATCATAAATCATTAATAAATATATTAATTTTTAATATTTTTTTGGGAGGGTGACTCCCGTCTCACTAAGCTCCGCCGCTGATTGTAGATACTTGTTTCAAAAGAGGAGCATATTTATTTCAAGCTAGATTTAATTTTATCTTGCAATGTGGAGGATTAGTCAATGCAAATGGCCCAATAACAATAGAGTGGGGATCGGTTAACAATGAATTATTTTGACAATTTTAACAATTGATCTCTAAATAAATACAAAAAAATCTTAAAAATAATTTTTTTTATAAATGTGTTCTTCTACCTATGTATTAAGGGTCATTCAAATTTCATGCAATTTCATTATCGTTTAATAGTCCATCAAATTTTTATGCAATTTGCAATGGTTTCAATTTAACGGTCTTTAATGGATTATCAAACGATAATGAAATTGCATGGAATTTGAATGACGCTCAATCCATAAATAAAAAGACACATTTATAAACTTTTTTTATATTTATTTAAAGGTCCATAGTCAAGATTGTCAATATAACCCATTGTCAACCGATCCTCTCTCATAACAATAACACGGAAAGGTTGTGCTAGAGAAAGATTTAGAGAAAATTCACATGCATGAGTATGTAAGAGATGCTAATAATTCATGAGATCTAGTCTCAATTGTTGACAAAATTAAGTACTTGTGTTTGCCTAAATAATACTTTTCGCGCGGTACGATGTGTTGGTTTATGATATTGGAATGTGATATTAGGAAAAATGATTTTTTTTTTGGGAATTTATTGTTGATAATTTTCAATAGGTTTCAAGTTTGGAATTATATATATTGGTTCCGATCAAACTGGTAGGTACGACCACATTTTCAAAAAAAAAAAGATGACCTTTTTTGTTATTTCAATTGAATTCCTATTAAATTTGGATGAGTTTAGAGCTTGATTGTTTATTCATAAAAAGTTAAAAGTGAATGTCAATATTTAAATCATTTGATGTGTATATAGTTAATTATATGATTTTCAAGTTTGATCAATTTGATACGTTATCTTAATAAGAGCATCTCCATCCACTTGTAAAGAAATAGCAAATACTCGTATGACTAACTATACTTCTATTTACATGTCCAACAATTGATTGTTAATTAAGCAATCTCTCTAGAAGCACCACATTACACTAGAAATTTTTTAGGAATGCTATGTTAGCAATTTTTCGATTTCCAATCCTGAAAATTAATATCTTTATCTTGAAAAGGCGAAATTGCAAGAAACGATCGAAGGAACCATTTTCAAATTGACGTGAAGGAAATAAAATTGTTCTTGTACCAACTGAGTTAAGATTTTTATAATTGTAGGAATAAAGTTGCTCTAACGGATAACACATATTAATTTCATTTTTTATATTTGAATATGTTGTTAGAAATAACAAATAGGTGTATATTCTTATACATATGCGTGATAGTTCACTTAAATATCCGTCTCTTCTGCGTGGCTGATTATTGTAGTTATATATATATATATATATATATATATATATATAGAGAGAGAGAGAGAGAGAGAGAGAGAAATGTTGACTAAATACAACGCGTTGCACGGATACACTCGTGATCTCAAAATTTAAGTTAAAAATAACCGATTCAAACCGTTCAATTTATTCTTCATATAAACTTATAGAAAATTAAATTTTATATTTTTTGAAATTTTTTTGAAATTTTTTTGCTATTTTTTTGAGTAAGAAGAAAATCATCACTATTGGACGATCCAAATTCCTTAAATCAAATAACTTTCTTCTTACCCAAAAAAATAGAAAAAAATTTCAAAAAATATAAAATTTGATTTTCTATAAGAATTTTATATGAAGAATAAATTGAACGGTTTGGATCAGTTATTTTTAATTTAAATTTTGAGATTTTAACGCGTTGCACGGGTGCATCCGTGCAATGCATTGTATTTTAGTCAACATCTCTATATATATAAATTAAAAAAAGGAATATTATTATCGTCCCCATCCTTTTATCCCCATTCGTTGTCCCCAAACGAAAATTTTCCATTTTAAACTTTCAATTAACTTTTTATATGTTTCTGACTTTCCATTTTTATAACTGCATAGCACATTAATAATTCAAAAAAAAAATTGAAATTGAAATGGCGTCTCTTTAAGAAAATTAGAGAGAATTAGCACTTGGTAAAAACTATCAAATTTACTTATATCTATTATATTGTGCTATTTATATCAAGTGTTGTGATTATTTATTTGTATAAATGGTGGAATTTAACCACCAAAGCCGGTTGATGTATATAGCAAAAATTAATAGATATAAATAAAATTGATAGTTGAAGCCAATAGATACAATAATTACCAAAAACGTAGATATAAATAACATGGATATCAAATAACAATATTTTAAGTTATTAGAATTTTAGTAACTGCACAGTAAATATAAATAAGGACAACTAATGATATAAATAATGTCAGAATGAAAATCAATTGATGGCGCGCTGATTATGGTGCTATGAAAAATATAAATAATAAAATTATTACATATAAATAAATTTACAAGTTGCTATAAATAGTATCGGAATAAAATGAACAGTCGTGACTTTTGACTTAGACGCTTCACTGATCATATTGTAGTCAATGCTTGAGGATTTTCTTTGGGGATAAAACTATAGGGACTATTATCAGCCTCCTTAAAAAAAATAGTTTCTAATAATCCGATATATATTACTTTTAAAAATAGAGTTCCCAATATTTGTTTCTTCTGCGACTCAGTACTATCTGTATTAAGCCGCGATTCATTATTATAGTTATATAAAGTAACAATAATTACCTATAGATTGGTGACGAGTTTTAATTATACCATATAACTTGTCGGACGACAAATACCTGTAGTGGCGATAGAGAAAGAAATTACTAAAATATATGTAATTGAAGTTGTTGGTAGGTCGAAGTACGGCTGTTGGTCGCAGAATTCATTAAATTAATATAATTTACATGTGTTAAGTATAACTTCTCGTATGTGTCTCACACTTGCGAGTAATAAGTTAATTACTTCTCTATGACTTGTGGGAAATTTAAATGAGGATCATATATATATATATATAATTAGGCTGTGGTGTTACGCGTAGTTAATAAGCAAATTTGTTACGGACTAAAAAATATAGCTAAATCATCTTTAATTTTTGATTTATGGGTATTAATAAATTCTATATATCAAAATATGATAGGATATAAAAAAATTATGTTTTGAATTTTCTAAGTATTTATTTTTAATTTTCAAAATTAAACTAAAAAAATATGTATTAAATTTATTATTAATTAAATATTGTTAAATATGGACCGTTGTAAGTTTAGTCACTTGATGAAAGGCAAAACTTGACATCAAGATCCGACATATATATAGTTTATATATGCTTCATATAAATATAGTATAAATCAGATTTTAGAAGACAAAAATTAAAAATTACAATTTTTTTTACCATCCTTAGCATTGTCAGGTTAAAGTATTACTAATAGATCCTCACACTTTTATTATATATTACTTTCCATGGATTACATTGCAACTTGGAAGAACAATGCTAAACATAACAAAATTATCTCATTATTACATGTGAAAACTTCCAATCACTAAAATATACAAAGTTGACATTCTGTAGGCTATAATTGATTTTGTTTATATCGTTCTTTTATAACATTTCAAACAAGTACAAACCGTGGGGGCATAATATCTTAATTGTTATCTACTTAATAACAGGTACATATACATTATATATACTTCATTAGTTGTTTGGCAAGATATAGATATCCAATAGGGAAGGAGAATAATTATTAGGTGCAACTTGGGGACCGTTACGGAGGTTTATAAAACAATATCAAACGAAATAATAAATGCAAATTCAGTTAACAGTACAGGTGGTTGGACAAACAAAAGTCACAAAACGATGCGCGCATTTGTTTTCACATCACACAATAACAAAAAGCACACTCGATTATGAGAGATCGCCACCGACAATGGGGGTTCTAAATTAGAACAATGTCACTTAATAAAAATAAATTAAAAGAGGTCCCAACTTGCACAACTAATGATTAATCTCTGCAATATATATGTCGTTTACTTTGGGTACACATTATATCTCAAAGGAGAGGTAATATCAATAAATTGATCTACTGTTTCTTTCTTTGCACCCCTGTTTATATTATCACAACGTTCTGGCTTTATTTTGAAGGATGTTAAGAATTTGAAAATTGAGAAAACAACACAAAAAAGATAACTAAATTTATTGATGCATATTAGAACAAAAGTGGAACATTATACTTCTTTTGTCAAAAGAAAGCAGAATTATGTCATTTATAGATCATTTCAATGTTTAAATGTGATTTTCAATATGGCTCTAATTAGTCATCGCATAGCTGTATATGCAATATGTAGAACACATTCAATAGGATATATGAATAGTATTCCGTATTTATATTCTAAAAAAAATCAAAAAGTTTGATATAGATGTAATAATTTAGAAAAAAATTTGTAACCTATAATAAGAAGATGCAATACGATACCAGTATAATTTTAGATTATAAATGATAGAATATATCTTCAATTTTACATGCCTAACTATAACAAAATTTTAGAAACTAACCAAAACACTGAGTATGCAAAGTACATGCTAATTATAAACAGTATATGCATCAATTTTAATACTGGTAGTAGATTTACTGTATAGCACTGAAATTTTGTGTGTTATTGAGTATATCAGCATACATCACTGAGTGGGTACATATTGGGTGCTTCTTAGCATCAATAAATGCGCTAATCTCCCATTGCCTCTTGCCTGTATCCTGTGTATGTATGTATGGTACATGTAAAGATAACTCTTTCTGGGATTTTCCAACGATATCTGACAATGGCATGTGAGGTTATATAACTGTTTGCCTATGCATTGGAATGTGGAATGGGACAAATCCCAAATGCACAAATTTTAATTAATATAACTCCTAGTTCTTGTTAATTTAAAATCAATTATTTTTCATAAATTTAGTCTTTGGAAAATAGCATAGGATCCACTGACAATATATTTTTTTTTTACAAATTGATTTTATTTCAAATTTGATTAAAGCTTCTCTTAACTTAAGAGAAATGTTTGTGTTTCAAAATTTAATGCAATTTAAATATCATTTGGAAAATAGCATAGGATCCACTGACAATATATTTTTTTACAAATTGATTTTATTTCAAATTTGATTAAAGCTTCTCTTAACTTAAGAGAAATGATTGTGTTTCAAATTTAATGCAATTTAAATATCATTTGGTACTCAACCAAAAACCTTAATTAAAATATTGTTATGAATTTTTCATACACCTTTTATACAACGCAAGCAACTCTGTTATTTAAGCAAATTGTAATCCATCTTGTATTATTACATTTAATGTGAAATTACATGACTAGATCTTATAAATAGGCCAAATAAAATAATTTGTCATATAAATATTATGTGTAAGGAATGTAGTTCCAATCGTGTGTTCTTCTTTTCTTTTCTTTTTAATTTTTGTACCACTCAAATGGCTACGTCCGGGGAAGTCGTCTAATTAGAATACACTAGAAAAATTAATAAAAGATACCTATATTTGCAATCACTTATTTGTATATTCAATTATTGACCTCGGGTCCTTATTACAGCCTTTAATGATCTTGACAGCATATTATTGAACACTAATTTTTTTTATCAAAAACACCATAAAACTTGAAACGTTCTACCTTAAGATTAACATACAGTTTGCATTCTAAGGCTAGATCTTACAAATAGTTAATATTATTTGACATTCTATTGGGTATTGGGAATTCCTATTAGGCGTGAACTACTAAACAGCATGATCAACCTAATTGGGTTTCAACTTCTCTTCATTTGTATGAAAGTATGAAACCAATTGTTTGGACGCGTGGATATCTTGTTTCATATATATTATTGGCTTAAATTGAATATTTGACCTTTTCTACTAATTGAACAAAACGACTGTTTGGTTAGATTTGAAAAACAGTACAACTGGAGACTCCCTCTCTTACCTGTAAATGGAATGCATGAAAACCCAGCTCCGGTAAATACATTACATGAAGGCCCACTCTCACTAAATGTTCCACAACACTATTGTTTTGTTGCCTTAAAATAGATGACACTTTTTTTTTCTGAAAAAGTCTGAAACATAGGTAATACCTAAAACTTAGAAAACTTGTACATTCTAAAAAAAACAGAGAAATTATGACTCATGTTTTGTTGCTTTAGCTTTTTGGAAATTGATTTTTAGTTACTACATGATGTAAACATTTTCTTAGTCTGTTCAATAATTAAATTTAACAGTAGAATTAATCATATGTTGAAAATTTGAAACAACCCAATAATTCACAGACAAGTTGGGATACAAGTTGGAGTTTTATAACAGTGCTCATCCTAGAATCCTAGTTTCAGCTTTGCTAAGTTCTCTCTATCTGTAATTCTATATATACCTACTGCTTTCTCTGCCTCACCTCACGAAACTTCTCTCTTTCTCTCACTGTTACACAAACAGAAATCACACAGAAAAACACAGCCCACAAAAGAATGGCAACTCCCTCAATATCTCTTATAGTACATCTCACATTGTTCTCCATCTCAATTTTCACAGTACCAATCTCTTGTTCTCAACGGAAACATCCAAACACAACAGCTGCAGCAGTTCCAGACCCTGAACTCATAGTGGAGGAAGTGCACAGGTAAGTGTATTTCCATCCCTTCCAGAAACTGTTCTAATTTGCATTACACCCGTAATATAACCAAATCTCTAAAACTAAATTGGAAATGTAGACAATTTCACTGGTTTTGCATAATGTGCAAGGTTCCAAGGTCTTTTTTGATTATTCTTATTATGTACAAGTAACTATTGATTTATCATGGAACTGCTACATTTAAAAAAAATAAAAATAAAAGGGAAACTGCCTCCAAAATATAGTCGATCAATTTACTGGAAGAGAACCATTAGAAAGTCATAAAACCCAAGACTTAGTGTTGAATTGCTTGTTCATTGATTAACTTTGGAATTGTTGATGTTGCATGAAACTTGGGCTTTATTTCGGCAAAATAAAGAAAGATCACTGAGTATTAAAACTATAACTATTAATCTTTGTGGTAAAGCTCACTGAGAACTAACAGACATGGTACAGTGGGCTCAATTTTAAGGGAGTTCTCTTCTTGTCAGAAGAATAATCCCAATCAATATCCTTTATGTGAAGTAAAAATTTTCTTTGGAATTTTACTGAAGTTAAAATTGTCCTAATTGTCTGCTGAAAATTTCTTACAGGGCGATAAATGCATCGCGAAGGCGGCTTGGGTACTTATCATGTGGCACTGGTAATCCAATAGACGACTGCTGGCGGTGCGATTCAGACTGGGCCAAGAATCGTCAGAGACTTGCTGATTGTGCAATTGGGTTTGGCAAGAATGCACTTGGTGGAAAGGGTGGTAAAATCTACGTTGTTAATGACAGCAGCGACTATGATGCCGTCGACCCAATAGTTGGCACACTAAGACATGCAGTGATACAAGATGAACCTTTATGGATTGTGTTTGAACACGACATGACAATCAAGTTGAAGGAGGAATTAATGGTGAATTCTTACAAGACAATTGATGGACGTGGAGCGAATGTGCACATAGCCGGCGGCCCGTGCATCACCTTGCAATATGTCACCAATGTGATCATACATGGGTATGCACTATGCACAAGGCCTTTTGTTCTCTTGATTTAAATTGATATTATTTACAGAGTTGAAATACAGAGATATCCGCTTTTATGCATTGATTAGGTCAATGTGAAAGAGATTTCCAATAAAGTGAAAATTGTAGTGCGCTTTTTGTTTGATTCCGTTACCACCATAAATCATTGAACAGATATTCTCTGTAGTAAAGGTCACACATGTGATGACTTAAAATTCATGATTTGTGAAGATTCAGTAAAAGTTATATCACCTTAGTAATTTGACCTTAAGAAAAGCTACTCTGCATCATTTTCCCTACACAAGAAATTAAAAACCAAATTAAGTGAGTAGCTGCTGTGATTTTGCTACAGGCTGAACATACATGACTGCAAGCCCGGTGGAAATGCGAAAGTGCGTGACTCACCTGGACATTACGGATGGAGAACCCGATCTGACGGTGACGGGGTCTCAATTTTCACCGCGAGCCACATATGGGTGGACCACTGCACCTTGTCATCCTGCACCGATGGACTGATAGATGTGATTCATGAATCGACTGCCATAACTATTTCAAACAATTACATGAGCCACCATGATAAGGTGATGCTTCTCGGGCACAGCAATACCCTCACGTCAGATAAGATCATGCAAATCACCATTGCATTCAACCACTTTGGAGAGGGTCTGGTGCAAAGAATGCCTAGGTAATCTGTTAACATCTTTATGAGATTTTTATCTAACTACATACTTTTTTTGTATGTAACATTATGTTAAATCAGTCATTAGGGAGTCTGAACATGGCGGCTCAAAATATATTATTACTGTGCATATGAAATCCATTATCTTTGGGAAAAGCTTAAATAAAAAAGTGAAATCCTCTGAAAAAGCAAAAAGTAAAACTGAGTTACATTTGACCAATTGACCTGTGCTTACTCCTAATTTGTGGCACTTTCCCTTTTGAGATCTGGAGGCCAATTGTAGAAACACTTTCTAAACGTACAAGTACGTGGTCCGTTGAATCATATTAGGATTTGTGCTGATTTGAATCATGAGAAAGTCTAATGATCCACGTACTGCATTACACAGAGCTGCGCAGTAGAGGATAAATGATTCTCCAGTCATGGCATTTGTCCTTTTAAACTATAAAATAACTGATTACTAGTTTACTACATAAATCCAGCTAATCTGAAAAATGAAATCATGGGTTTTAAACCTTTTATGGGATCAGAATTCTCATTGAATGAGCTCTTATTATCCTCAAATTTATAGAACTTGTTAATAAATGGGATGATTTAATAAAATGTAGGTGTAGGCATGGTTATTTTCATGTTGTAAATAATGACTACACCCACTGGGAAATGTATGCTATTGGTGGAAGTGCCGCCCCGACGATCAATAGCCAAGGAAACCGGTTTCTCGCGCCTAATGATGAGAACTCGAAGGAGGTATAGCTTTTCCCAAACAATTAAAAAAATGTTCGAAATTATATTCTCCTAGAAACAAATAAAAGTCTTTCATGAGAAATGTTCTATATATTACAGTGAAATGGAAGCAAATGCTTAAAATTACTATGTTCATATATTCATACACATGAATTAGTTTTCTTACCCAGAACAATTAAAAGTCCCTAAAAAGAGCTTCAGAAAATAGATTGTTATGTAGTTTTATTTATTTATTTATTTTGCCTATGTTAATTTTCCCAATTCCAAAATTCACACTCTGTATTATATGTCTGTGCAGGTAACTAAGCGCGAGGATACAGAAGAGAGTGAATGGAAGAACTGGAACTGGCGATCAACGGGTGATTTGATGTTGAACGGCGCATTTTTCACCCCGTCTGGTGCCGGTGCCACCTCCAGCTATGCCAAGGCTTCCAGTCTCGGAGCCCGCCCATCATCCCTCGTGGGAACCTTAACCTACTCGGCCGGAGCCCTCACATGTAAAAAGAGTTTCAAGTGCTAACTATCTGGTTATCTTACGTAATTTGTGGTAAATTTCAGTGAAATTTTGGCACCACCTCTCAAATTGTTTGTGATCTAAGGAAATGACGGGGGAGGCAAGTCATGACGTGTTAGTTTAAGTTATGATTTTGTCTTTATAGTTTTAATTATAGTGAATTTGAGTAGTGACTATAACTAATTTTGATTATATGTAGCGTCTAATATGATAAAGCAATTGGTATATGGACATGGACCCCTCTATCTTTAGCCAATACCTGTATGTATAGTTGAGACTCGAGAGTTGGCAACATGCTATTGATATAGACATGGATGAGTAGGCTAGCTAAGAGAAGGTATGCATGTGAGGTGTCTCTAAAACCATGACATGTTTGATAGAAACGTAAGACCAATAATACTGCGCCTTGATTATTCTTCTTTACACTGATAAAATCTAAAAAAATATATTTATTTTCTAAATAAAGTATGCCAAAAGCTCAACACAAAGGCTATTAAATGAAGAACTGACTCTTTGATCCAGTGGTTAAAGTAATGTTTCTTGTCAAAGGTTGTAAGTTTGAGACTTAATTGAAAATTTTCTAATGGGTTTATATATTGGAAGACCTAACATTCATCTATACACACACACACAAAATTAGAGAAAGAAGTAAATGAAAAAAAATTAAAAATATGAATATGATCCTTTCGTTCTCAAATTATGTAAAAATATACTTTATGATTGTACACATATTTGCTTTCATTGTTTTTTGAGGAAATGTTTC
>CAXKVV010001413.1:0-26456 GCA_964058805.1 Schoenoplectus triqueter
AAATCCCACTAATTGCCATCTATTTTGTCATTTATTTTATATATAAAAGAGAGATGAGAGACAGAGAAAGAGAAAAATAAGTCAAAGAAATCAAAATCGAAATTCAAACATCTCAATTTTAAACAACCATTATTTTTGATAGAAAACTCTATTTGAGACGTTCTACGCACCACTGAAAGTTTAGAATGAGATCTACAACTTAACAATTTACATCAACATGTTGATTTTTAGGGTTAAAAAAATTCGTCTTGACCCTAAAAAATACATTTGAAAATTCAAGATTTATTTATTTATTTTGAAAATTTTCTTAGAAATTTTATAGATTTTTATATTATTGCATGAACAATATGTATTATTGAGTAAATATTTTTTTTATTGAATTAATAATTAGTTTTTTTTCATATTAATTATTAGTGAATAATATTTCACATTGTTTGTTGTTAGTTTGTTTTTATATATCAATTTCTCTTTATTTCATATTTTGTACTGTTTATTTTAAAGTTAAATAACATTAAAATTAAAAATATTTTTTATTGATCCTTAGCAATGGTTATGGGCAAAGAACCTTTTTTAAAGAACGATTTAACAACAGTTTGAATCTCAAAATCGTTGCTAAATACCTCTTTAACAACGGTTCTTTGTCTAGGATTGTTGCTAAAGGCCTTTTTCATGCTCCCGAACACCTATGATATGACAACAATTATTTTTTAAAAAAATTAACACCCTCCTTTAATAACGGTCTAAAAATCGTTATTAAATTTAGTAAACAACCTTTATCAAAAAAAAAATCTCTCATAGTGACTATATAAATTAAGAATCTTAATTTAGAGATATAAATGCCTTAAGGAGTCAGGCGTGAATTAAGATTTGTCTACAAAGAGGCTAAAAAATATGTTTTAATCTTCGTACTAAGGTGCGCGTGTTCGGACAAATTAAACCATATATTAAGAAGTGTAAAAGAAGCATGATCCTTATGATCCTTGATTACCGAACAGTAAATTTTGTAATATCAAATCCACCAATTTAATTACTTTCAAACTATACACCCTTTCGCGGTATAGTCCCAAATCCACCACTTTTGGGCATGATATAAGAACTAATAGATCATGAACCACATTATATAAAAATGAGTCTTAGTAACGATTTATAATGAAAACCGTTATTAAAATTAGATAGTGGTATTTCTAAAATATTAGTGAACTATTCTGCAACGGTTCTCTCGATGAAAAATCGTTAATAAAGAGAATGCATGAATTGTCAAATAAGGCTTTAGTAATGGTTTCTTAGAATAACTCGTTACGGAATGATGCCTTCAATAAAGTAAATTGACTTAGACGACTATTATTGTACAATGAGAATACAGTCCTTTCAATTGTTCAGTTATTTATTTGCTCGATAATTCGATCCAATATAATTGACTTATAATATTAAAAAAAAAGACAGAAAGTTTATGTAATATATATTAATATATAAAACATATAAGGAATGAAGTAATTCAGTTTTTGTTATTTTTTTCAAATTTTTATAATATCGAAATTACTCTTTATTAAATGTTTCACATAAATTTTATTAAAGAAATATGAGTTATTTCTTTAAAATATTTAGAAAGAAATATGAGTCATTAAAGAAATTGAGATTAACAAATGATAAGATGAGCAATCCCTCAGAGCAAATTAGATGGCTCACTGGAGTGATCTTGAAAAAAACAGTGAACTATTAAAACTATTAACTATTCACTGTTGGCTAATTCCATTAAATTGAAAACCATATGCCATCCATCGGCATTTGCTGATTGGTCTAATTGAGATCGAATCAAATTACCGACGTATGAAGGTCGGTTAAAATTTCCTGTAAATAGATATGTCTTGAATATACATATCATCTTACAGGGAATACAAATGTATACACTTGTATACATATACAGATATATAATGTGCGGATTAAGAAGCTCAATGATCATCAGGTTGCATATGTGTAAAAGTCTAAGGTTATAAAATTAAATATTTTTAAATTCAAATTAGATGGCTCACTAGAGTGATCTTGAAAATTGAGAATTTAGTCCAAATTAATTTGGATAACAAGTTCCATCAATCATAAAATATATTAAATTGTTAATCTACTTATCATATATAATTGCAATAATGAATTCAGAACATAATGAAGAGAATTTGAACACTTGTTTGAATAGGGAAAAAACTAAAATCATGAATAGATTAACATGCATATATATATGAAAGGTTATAGAATACCAAATATTTGTTCGTATCTATATTTTTGTGAATACATCTGTTGTTAGAATCAGTACGTAATTGAGTTTACCGTGGACCTAGACAAAACGAAAGAAAGAGAAAACAACTGCCTAGAAGAGCTGATTTATTAATGAGTGGAGATCCATTGAAGGTTATTTTGATAATTTTGACAATGGATTTCTAAATAAATACAAAAAAAAAATCTTAAAAATAAAAAACAATTATAAATATATTTTTCTATCTTTAGATTGATGATCATTCAAATTTCATGTAATTTCATTATCGTTTGATAGTCCATCAAAGACCAACAAAATTTCATACAATTTGCAACAGTTCTAATTTAACAGTCTTTGATGGACTATCAAACGATAATGAAATTACATGAAATTTGAATGATCATCAATCTAAAGGTAGAAGAACACATATAATTTTTTTTGTATTTATTTAGAGGTTCATTGTCAAGATTGTCAAAATAAACCATTGTCAACTGATCCCTTCTCTTTATTAGTTAGCTTCGAACACTGCACCAAGATAAGTTGTTAATGGTGGAAACAATGTCAATACTAGAAATGAAGCAGAGGTTCGGTGGCTACCCTACGAGACAAATAGTATACACTTTACAGACAAGTTGTATCTGCCACAGACAAGTTGTAGCTGCAGCGGACGGCCGAAATTTAACTACGAACATAGTGGTCACCTTTTATTTAGGCTAATATATAGAAACATAATTATGTTATGATGTTAACGAGGTTTGTGCAAAGAAGCTTTTAGGTATTTCCTCTTGATATGGCTCTTTTTGTGGCTCTGATCAAGCTAACGTATTGCATGATAGCTTAGTATATATTATATAGTCAACCTGATCATAAACGTTTAATTAAAAGGCCATTGTGGTCCAAAGGACAAGCACTCGGAGCAAGTGAATTCAATTATATCATTCTGAAATCCAACGGTATAATATAATTAATTTCTTTATATTTAAATTTCGCCAAAGGTATTACGGTAATATATATAAAATTATCCAATTAAAGGACCGGGTCCACTCATTAATTATAAAATTTTGTTCCTTGTATTAATAATATATTTTTTTTGCACGCCATAGTAAGATATTATATATAATATCAACCACCTTCACGTACTATATAAATAGCCCTCCGCCAGTCCACCATAGCATAAGGGGGCTTGCTTAATATAACGAACACGCCCGGAGACGCACACACGCACACACACACATACACAGAAAACACACAAACACACACCAGCACATTATGTACTCAAAAAGAAACAGCATGCACCTGAAGGGTTTGTATATCACACTGTTCGTTATTCTTGCTTCTCAGTTATATACTTTCAGTGAAGCCAGACCATTGGTGGATATTAGCAAGACTGACATGCAAAGGAGATGGTTACTAGGGCAACGAAGCTCAGTTACAAAGGGAGCACTGGAAGCAGTTTCTCCTGCTGCAGCAGGTATACTGGTTGATATTGAGGATGTACGGCCGACTAACCCCGGACACAGTCCCGGTGTAGGTCACCGATAGCCATTGAATTCGAGGACATTGCAACCACTGGTTTTTAGGTCACACGTTATGCGAGCTATAAAAAGGCACAAAGAACTCTTTGAACAGTGTCTTAATTTCCAATGCAATGAGAGAGAGCCACTTCTATTTGCAAGTTATTCTTAGTCATTTGTTATTTGTCCTGTTTGTTCTATTATTTCGGTTTTCATTTAGCTCTTTCATTGTTGTGAAGTGATTTATGTATATCTTTTTATTAGTAATTGCCTATGCTGTACTTTTAATTGGTTGGATTTATGTATAGTAATAAGTTGTCTCGATTAAACGAATACCTCCACTTCATTCTATTCAGCTATCGAAATTTTTCTACGTTCCAAAATAAATAAAAAACTTTCAGTTTTATTAATTCGTGTACATATTCATGGGAAGTACAATAAACATCATGTTAGGGACGTGCACTAGAGAGTCTGTGCAATTGTGCATCCATGCTGCTTATGCCGCAAATTCTTCAATCATATATAATTACTGCTTATGCCATAGTTAGTTGCTAAAATTTTAAAGTCTCTAAAATTTTATTTTATGATTCTCATTAAATTCTTCATATAAAATTCTTATGGGATACAAAAAATTTAGGGTGTTTTGAGTTTTGTAAGTCACTATTATGAATTTTTGAAAAATCAACACAAACATATAAATATTTTATTATTACTTTTAGAGCCACTTTTATAAAAATTCAAAATAGTGACATAGAAAACTCATTACACCCATTTTTTTTATTTTTCATAAGATTTTCATATGAAGATTTTAATGAACATGATAAATCAAATCTTTTCACCCAATTTTTTACGTATTTTTATATCGCCTGAAATATAAATATTTTTACAATAGTCTATCTCTCTCCATATATATGCTACCATCAATCATGTAGAAAAAATTCTGCTTCCCAATTGAGACTGTCCAATCTAAAGCTTGATCGAGTCGCTGATCAACGATAATTCTCTCCTAATGCCACTAGAGGTCTCTAGTACCGGCCCCTTCACTTTCTTATTTGCTGTACATTTCAGGTATGTTTGGATTGCTCAGGAATAGCAGAATAATTATTGTTCTCCGAATAAAAATGATAACGGTGCATCAAAATGGAAATTTATTGTTTCGAAAAGGAGATGAAATAGTTGTTATTCTTTTCAACTCTTCACTACTATTTTAAACATACAATTCAAATAATATTTCTACAATTCAGAATAACATCACCATTTTACTATCCTTACGCTAATCTAAAAATTACTATTTTTTTACTATCTCATTTACTATTCTCAATTCCTTCCTTATTACAATATCTTTAGTACGATCCAAATATACCCATGTGTCGTTGTAATGAAGTTCCATATATATTATAGACATCGAGTAGCGAATTGTCTGATGAACCTTTTTCGGACATTTCATCAAAAATAAAAGTAACCAAAACTTGTTCCACGCACACCACTACAATTTTGGGCTATAATAGCGGTTAAAAATGAGATTTTATAGCGGGTTAGGGAGGCTGCAACAGGGGGTGCTATAAAATGGTTTGTAAAGTCCGCTATTAAAGGGGAAGATGAAAAGAGGCTATTATAGCGGTTGTTATATAACAACCGCTATTAAAGGGTTATGTCAAATTTAAAAAAAAATACTGACAAATGTGACAGCTGTCACATCCGTCAGCTTTTAATTTTTTATTTTTTCATTCTGAAACATAAAATTTAAATTCAAAATTTGAAAACTAATTTGAACAAAAAATTTAGAATTGAAAATAATTTGAACAGAAAATTTAAAACATATAAATAATTTGAGTTTTAAATTTGATCACAATTTGAATATAAAATTTAAAAAAGAAAAGTAATTTGAATTTAAAATTTGAACACAAAATTTGAAAAAAAATAATTTGAGTTTGAAATTTGAACAGAAAATTAAAAAGAAAGAATAAACAAATAAATTTAAAAAGAAACAAAACAAAAATCAGTGTTTGAATTTTGAGAAATTGGGAAGATAAAGAGAAAATGAGAGATGAATGGGGGGTGAAGAGTGGTGTATATATAGGTAAGAGAGGGATGAATCCGTGGGAATTTTCTGAGTGATTTCTGAGCATTGGATTGATTAAAATGGATGTTGTAGATTAAAAAATATATTGGTGATCCGTGAACAGTGGTGCATATTCGCAGGACCTTTTTTATAGCGGTTGTTATTGAACAACCGCTATTAAAGGTCAACATTTAATAACGTTTTTTTGGAGGGACCGCTATTAAAGGTACCCTTTAATAGCCTTTAATAGCGGCTCTTTAGTAGAACCGCTATAAAAGGCTTTAATAGCGGTTGTTTAATAGCAACCGCTATAAAAGCTCAGTTTTAATAGCGGTTGCTATTAAACAACCGCTATTAATATTTTTTATATATGTTCTATTATATAACCGCTATTAAATAGAGCTACAAAAGTTTTTTTCTGTAGTAGTGGCATGATGAAATACATTTTAATCCGTGCATGGTTGGAAATTAATCATTCTACATTTCCTGTTCCACTGGTGTACGTGTTGAAGCATTTTGAGATAACCACTAGTGTACATGTTGTAGCACATTGACAGGATAAGTGAATTATATTATGAGTATATCATGAAGTTGTCAATCAACCCTCTCAACCTGGTATATTAGTGTTAGGATCGTATCAAAATGAGAATTGCAACATTCTCCGGGTTCAGTGATCTCACATTTAAACAAAAGTACAATACATGATTAATTTAAATCACTAACGCTAAAACATATCTATGGAGCGTCATGACATGCCAAACATTTGTTTTATTGCTTATAGCTAGAAATAAAGCCATAAAGGGATGGAATCAGACATTCGGTTTGGTGGGATAAAAATTAAATTTTTTTGGGCAAATTTAAATTTTTTATTCTATATAAACAAAAAATTAATTTTTTTTTCTAAAAGTATATATAATTGCAGATGTAGTTTTGAAAAAAAATTCGGCCAGGGGAGGTGGCGACCCCTTGCCAATACATGGCGCCATCCGCCTGCCAGTACATGGCTCCGCCGCTGAAGCCATGTTAACATTGTTTTAGAGAACGTGATTCAGAATTGGAAACCAAATGAGAGAGTGATTTTTTTGTTGAAAAATTAAAAACCAACTTGCAAAACTACAAAAAGTTTGCTTCATACGTTTCTAAGTTATCAATTTCTAAATTGTGCAAATCCAATTTCATCTTAAATTATTGGAGCCGCCGGAAGTCATTTTAATTAACAAAATATTTTTTGTTCATTTTAGAATTTAAACAAAGAAATGATACATATATATATATATATATATATATATATATATATATGTATATATATATATAAAGTTGTATAGTTGCAAATACTTCTAAATACTTTATTATATCAAATTAAGGTGATGTAAAATTAAACCATCTTCATATATAGATATTTTAAAATTAAGTCATTAATTTTTTAATACTTTTAGTTTTTACACAAACTACTCCATCTCATTACTTGATTAAAAGATGATTTAACTTTACTTCGTTTTAACTTTACAGTTTACACCCTTGGCAAATGAGGAATAGCTCGTATAACTACAGTCTACAGAAGCACGTTGTGTGCATTTTATTTTTTAATCCAGCTGGCATCGTACAAGAATCAAACTTTACTGAGTCAGTTCAAAATGAAAATGACAAGTAACATGTGGTATTCAGTTCCGAGACCTGGGGAACCTATGCCAATGCCAATGCCACGCTCCAGCGTGTACATGCAAAGATTCTGATAAAAGAAAGCTCACTAGTACTGTCGCTTTCTCTCATGAGATTCGAATCATTTCTTTTGGTCACAGCCACAAAGAATATCACTTTCACTTCATATTCTCTGAAACAAAAGCGGTCCCACCGGCCTGTAAAGATAACAGGGTGTTTAGCCCCTCCCCCTCGTGGCCTCGTGCACCAGAAGTTCTGTATCACGAGTACAAAAGTTCCTGAACGCTAGTACGTAACAGATCCGACTTTATTAATTAATCCGAGAAAATAAAATTTAAAATTAAATAACTATAAAAGCAACAAAATAGTTAAAAATTATTTAAAGAATATGGGAACTCAAAATCCGATGCGTACATTTTATTGAAAAATAAAAAATTTAAAGGCCGCTATTTAAATTCCGGATATTCAATGACCTTTATATGAAAATCTTGCTATTAAAAACTATTCATTGAACCTTCCATAGATTGAAATGGATTTCATCTCGTATATTCAAGTTCCGTAAAAGTATATAAAAAACAGTATATGTCGCTTCACTTCTTAAAAAGAATGACGCTGCTTAAATTCTAGCGTCTCCTTTTTTATATTAAAAAGTTAGTTTAGGCAGCAGTTTGAAACTCAAACTCTTAATTCTAGTCACTCCTTTAAATTACTAGGAAGCCGGGTCGACAAAGAAACCCCCACTTATTTACTTCATATGTTTCGCATTCAGTAATTAAGGTAAAGTTGAGTTAGAAAAATATTTTCATTCAGCACGTATCATGTAACGTATGGATTAAAAAAAAGTCATATACATATAGTAATTAACTATACATTGTTTATTGTTATAGCATAATATTTATTGGATAAAATTATTATATATTGATCCATTAATAATTAATGTGTATAATTTTATTTAGTCAAATTCTTTTGATGAGAATGATTTATATAATATTTATGTAACGCTATCAGCAATGTATATTCTTTAAAAAAATATTCGATCATTAATTACAATTTATATTTTGATGGTATTGCTTATATATATATATGAATTCAAGTTATATATTTAATTTTCTTTCTTTGTTATACTTTCTGTTGGATTAATTAACTATCTCTTAATATGTTTATTATATGTTAATTTCCATTACTCATTAATTTATTGGATAATTATAGTGTACAGTTATGATTATTGCTCAAAAGTTTTTAATTTTCTAAATAGAGTCCCATTAGTGTTTGTACCGTGAAATGTTATACTCCGGACACTTATCTAAACCACTGTGCTCATTCTGATATAATACATAGTTATTTGAACATGTATAAATTCTCTGTACTTTCATACTCAAAGAATAATAAAATTTTTACCCTATAAGTGAAATTCGATATTGAATTTTTTTAAAGCATTTCTACTAAATTAGAATAAAGAAGTAAAATTTTTCTCACTCCATCTATTTTTTTGCTTCAGATTATACAATTCATGAATAATAGATTTTCATAAATTTCATACAACTAGAAAATAACGTATATTAGAATCATTGTACAAGTTTTCTAAAATTTCAGAAATATCAATAAAATCTACTGCAAATCATTCATCACTTCATCCAATTGATAATCTACATTTTCTGCATTTTTCTATATTTTCTACATTTCATCATCTGATTCATCTCATACATCATTGCCCAAATCTAAATCCTCTATTAATCACCCTTGATTCATCACATACGCTATTTTAAATATTGTCAATATTTTTAACTTTTTCTCCATGACGTACCTATTATGTGTATCGATCCATAAATTCACGATAAATTAAATGATATCTCACTTCTTAGACATTTCAAAATCTTCATAAATTTTTACAGTCTCGATAAGGATAAATAAATATTCATGCACCCTCTTTCTCATATCTTTCAAGACACATTCTACAAATTCATCAACATCTCTCAAATATTCAATTAAATTATGTTTGATTCAATACATCCACATGCTATGGCGATCCTTATGTAGAAAAATATTATTCTCTGGGCATAGAATTTTTTGATTTATCTAGGGTTCATGGTTTAGGAATTAGAGTTTAGAGTTTTAGTTCTTTCATCAATTCAATAAAAAAATATGTAAATTATCAACAAATAACATAAAGTCACAAAATAACAAATAAAGTCTCATAAATAACATAAAGTCACAAAATAACAAATAAAGTCTCTCATAAATAACATAAAATCACAAATAACATAAGTCTCATATTTTTCTGAAATAAATTTATTATAACATTCTAAATTTAAAAAATAATCAGAGCGACAACTTGCTATCACTTCCAGCTCCTTAATTTTAGTCATCAAAAGCTCATAAATGACTTTCATCGCTTCTGTAATATAAATAAATAAAATTATAATATGAAACAATAAACGTTTAATTCATAAAATATTTAATTCACAATATGTGGCATTGTTTGATTTATTACAAATTATTGGGTGATTCAATGATATATCAACTCATCTTTTTGAGACTACACTTGCTGATCTTTCTGTTTTATCATCTACTTCAACTCATCAATTTTGTTAAGAAGTTCATCTTTTGTTAGGGCCATAAGTACTGGTGAGACTAATAAAAAAATAATATTTTACATATTTTAATGATTAATAGCTAAAAAAATATTTTCCCCTTGATTTAGGGTTTATGGTCGGTGTTAATTTTTGGATCAAGTTTAACATATGATTTTGAGCCGGTTAACCATCCTGACTCAATTTCTGAGATTTTTGTCTAATTAGTGAACAAACACTAGTTAATTTGGTGTTTGAGAAAAATTCAGCAGCATTTTCTCTAAGCTCACCAAAATTTTATCTCATTAGTGAACATACACTAACCAATTTGGTGTTTGTCTCATTAGTGAATATACACCAGCCTTATATGTACGTACTCATAGAAATAATAGGGAAAATAACTGAATTCTTTTCAAACACTAAATTACCGCTAGTGCATACTCATTATCCTAAATGAAATAAAGTATTCAAATAGCAGTCCCAAACTAGGGACTATTCAGAATTAATCTCTATTAGATTAATCCTGAATGAGTACCGACCTATATTTTAAGTTTCGATAATTCGATCCTATATAGCAATACTATCAATTACATATATATATATAATATTTAAATTACTATATGTATGTAATTAATTTATGTAATGACAAATTAATGACTATTTTTAATAACATAGAGCTAGAAGAAATAAAAATTAATTTTAAATAATGTGAAGAAGAAGAACCTAAGAAAATATATGAAGAGAAAGGAATGCTAGCTAGCTGCCGGTGAGAAGAAAAAGGAAGAGAAAGAGAGAGTTTTGGCGCTAGGGAGATAAAAAAAATTAGATAGTGTTGTTGGGAGATCGAAAAATGAAACATATATTTTTTAATTACAATTGAAACCGATTTTTAAACAATAATTGTTTCTAAAAAACTTTTAATGCCTGTTATAGTATAAAATTTTGTGCAGAATATCAAGATTTAGAGTCGTTTTTTATAAAAATCGGTGCTAACTTTAACTTCCAAAAATATTTTTTTTTCAAAAAAAAAAGGTCGGTTCTAATTCCTCCGAACCTTTTTTTATTAGGAATCGACTATCAAAGTTAATATTTAGAATTTTTTTTTTGAAAAGTTAACATTTAGTATTATTTATAAAGCCGATTCGAAAGATTTGAATAAATTTGTTACATTGTCATCAGAACCTTTTACAATCAGTTGCCCATTTAACCGGTGCTAAATGGATATATTTCTTAATTTTTTTTTCTGATAGTGCTATCACATATACATAGACCGATTAGGCACGGAATCACTTGGCCACTGAGCGAGCGTCTAAAATACCACCATACGTATCAAATATGATAGGTTGTTAACTACCCTTAAATTTTAATAAATTTTTATTGTAATATTTTTTTTCGCTCAAGGAAAAAATCCTACAAAATTTTCAGGAAGTCCTCGGATGCCTTTAATATAATTAATTATAGAGAATTGTTCCGATTACTTTATAAAAATTTGAACGGTCAAAAAATTTTCCCCCAAAAAATATGTAGGACGTGGACAAATAAGGCAAAAAAAGAAGAGTTATTGGTACACTGAATTTTTTTTGTTCGTGCCAGTTGTGTCCGGATCGACAACGATCTATTTTAATTTCGAAGCCCGCAAATCGTCCAAATAACACATGAAGCCATCATATAGAGCCCCAATGCACCTGCTATGCACATCGCTTTGTCCATTGACCGAGTCAAAGATGTCCTCCGAGTTACCGGAAAGGTCATGAACCTGGTTAGCTATGCGTATATATTCACATCAGGATCTGGCATGTTACCCCTTTATTTATGTAATCTCTACAGACAAACCGGCCGGGCACACCTACTCAGAGCCAGCCGCCGGTACTAGCAACACTCTTTAAACTATTTTCCCTGCAACTGCACTTCATGTGCAGTTTTCACGCTTGCATGTGCAGTATCAGGGATTATTCTCCGTTGATTCTTGAAGCTTGGGCTCCGAAGGAGAATCTCTGCTCATGCGAGAGATTCTATTTGCCTTTTATTTTGTCCATTGCTTGTGTATCGCTTCCAAAAGCAAGTTGGTGAAGCACGCAGTTTTGCAGGTTGTTGATAGACCCATTATTATTTTTCTTTGATGATCACCAATTGGAACTTCTCATTGGTTTGCTTATAAGTTATAATGTAAAGTACTTTAATTGGCGGGGCATATATAAATGAATTGACTGAATTTGTTGCGGGCATACATGCTAGAGTTAGAAGAATCTCGCTAGTAATCTATATAATACTAGATCTGACCCGATCCGAGAAACTCATCCGATCCGTTCTAACCCAATATAATTCATAATTCAAAATAATCCGACACTAAACGATTCGATATCTGACCCGATCCGACCTGATATGACCCAACACTAGATCTAATACCCGACCTGATATGATCCGAAATCCGAAATGGTCCGATACTAGATGACCCGATACCTGACCTGATACGACCCAAAATCCGAAATGATCCAACACTAGATGACCTGATACCCGATCCAACCTGACCTGATACAATCTGAAATCCAAAATGATCCGATACTAGATGACCCGATACCCTACCTGACCCGACTTGATATGATCCGAAACCCAAAATGACTTGACACTAGATGACCCAGTACCCGACCTGACCCAACCTGATACAACCCGAGACCTGAAATGACCCGACAAAAGATGACCCAATACCCGACCCAACCCGACCCGACCTGATATGACCCCACAATAAAATTTTCATAATTATGATTAGACCTTGAATGAATTATGAAAATATTATCTCCAAGCTCCAGCTCACGCTCTTGGAGACTCAAACGTGACCTTCGTGGGTCTCGTGCAAATGTCAAATAAGTTGAATAATTTAATTATTATGATGAATATTAACTTATTTAATTTAAATAATAAAGTTAATATTAATTATAATATTAACTATGATATCTATCAATAATTCAACATATCTATCAAATGAAATTTATATTGTATAAATGACGATGAATTGAGGATTGAGAAGATAAATACAAAAGAGTTTAATTCAACTAAAATTAGGGTGAAACCTGCATGATTCAAATATGCATCACTTAGAAATTTAATCTGATCTGATTCATTTGACCTGACTAGATCAGACATATGGATGGTGAAATCTGATTCGATCCGATCCAATCTTGTCCGATATGATTCAATGCCTAAAATGATCCGACACTAGATGACCCGATAACCAACCCGACCTGACTTGATACCATCTTTAAATCTGAAATAATCCGACACCAGATGATCGATAACTGACCCGACTTGACACGACCCGAAATTCAAAATAACCCGACACTAGATGACCCTATAACCGACCCGACTCGACTTGATAAGACCCGAAATCTGAAATGATCCGACATTAGATGACCAGATAACTGACCCGACCCGACCTGATAAGACCTGAAATCTGAAATGACCCGACACTAAAAGACCCGATACCCGACCCAACCTGACTAGACCCGTGTCGCGATAATCTTACTGAGTTAAATTGACCCGACCCGAACCCAAACCCGCACAACCCGCCCGATTGCCACCTCTATATAATACCAATATAGCACGCATGATATATTATAGAATTATGCTACATCACGCATGAAGTACAAAATAGTTTTTATACTTCACGTCATATCTCTTATTTTTAAATTTAAAATATCGATCTAACTGTTCAGAATGTTCTTCATACTAGAATATATTTGAAAAACAAATTTTATATTTTTTAAATTTTTTATAGGGTTAGAAAATTACTATTATTTGAAAATCATAAACTCAATATATTTTTTTCACTCTAAAAATATAGAATATTTTTTCTAAAAATATAAATTTTGATTTTCAAATATATTTCAATGTGGAAAACACTTTGAACGGTCATATTGATATTTTAAATTTGGGAATGAGAGATACAGTCTGAAGTACAAAAGTGTTTTGAATTTGGGTATAAAATTTATTGATCTAACGATTCTCGCACTGTCCAATACTAATGATTTTTCACCCATCTAAAAAATATCAATAAATTTTAGAAAAATATAAAATTTGATCCCTAAAAATATTTCAATATGAAGATCATATTCAACGATTTGGATCGACAGCTTGCACTTTTAAATTAGAGATATGAATACGAAGCACCACGACCTCACTTTCTCTCTCTCTCTCTCTCTCTCTCTCTCTCTCTCTATATATATATATATATATATATATATATATATATATATATATATATAGTAAATCTACGGTGAGCTTAAACTCACGGAAGACCTCCGTGAATTTAGCTCAAAAAATATATCAAATTATGTTCAAATTTTGATTTTTCACTCTTATTAAATTCTTCATATTGAAATCTTTTGGGATACAAAAATTTAGGATGTTTCAAATTTTCTAAGTCACTATTTTCAATTTTTGAAAATCAGCTTCAAAAATAATAATAAAATATTCAATGTTAGTACATTATTTTCAAAAATTAAAAAGAGTGACTTAAAAACTTGAAACATCTTAAATTTTTGTACCATATAAGATTTCAATATGAAGAATTTAATGAGATTGAAAAATTAAAATTTGGAGATTATTTGTTATATTTTTTGCGCTAACCTCACCGTAGATTTACTATATATATATATATATATATATATATATATGTTATGGTGCTTCGTGAAGCACCGTGGATGTGATATTTTCGGACTCAAATATATAATTTCAAACTAGATATGACCAATCCAAACCATTCAATCTAATCTCAATATGAACATATTTTAGTAAATTATATTTTATATTTTTTTTGTATTGATTTGCTATTTTTCGGATGAAGAGAAAATTATTCTTTTTGGACGAACAAAAATTCTCAGATCAAGTCATTTTCTCTACATCCGAAAAATAGCAAACCAATTCCAAAAAATATAAAATTAACTTACTAATATATTTTTATATGAAAATTAGATTGAACGGTTAATATATAGTTTAAAATTATATATTTCAGTCCGATGCAACGTGCTTGAAAAAAAGATGCTTTCCTCTCTGTTTTTGTTACCATACACTTTAATTTAGGATTTAGTCAAAGAATTTGATGTCAACCGTTCACTCGAGTATGAGAAAATTGTACAAATAGTCTATATCAACAGTTTGGATTTTATAAGGTCTGGTCATACGGTTTTCTGGTACTGTCATGACATTACTTTTTTGGTACTGGTATTGGAATATTTTCTGGATTTTGTAAAGTAATTTTCTGGCATTAAATTACCGGGCATTAATTTTTGGTACATGCATGGTAGGGATTGATGATACTGACATGCTATTAATTTCTAGTACATGGCATTAGTTTACTTAGTGAAATTATGATTTGATTTGTAACTTTTAGTCAGAGAGAAATTGCGAATTGATTTGTGCCTTTTAATTGAGCTATAAGATTTTAGTTCTAATTAGTTTTAATGTTGATTTCAGTTAACAAGATGAGCTATAGGATATATTATGAACTGCAAAAAATGCCTTATTATTGTAAGAAATGCCATAATGAATGTTATGTGACTGCTGTTAAGACGGAAAAAAATAAGGGACGCTTATTCTATGCTTGTCAGTGCGGTGATAGCGGCATTTTTCATGCTTGGTGTGATATAATCAATTTCAAGCCGTTTCATCTCATATTACAATTTGATCATTACGAACATGATACAAGAGAATCAAAAAAGATTTACATGTTATATTTGAATATAATTGTAGTGTTATTGGTTGTGAAAATATACTTGTAATTTCTTATTTACTTCAAATAGTGAAGCTATTAGTTTCTATTTTATTATGTGGATTGAACTTTTTTTAGTGTCATGTCATGTATTGATGTAACGGATTGAACTCCTATTTTTCTTTGCTGCAAAGCTTAACCATTAACCATTAGTTCACTTTTTCTTTTGATTTTTCTTTGACAAATGATAGAAAGTAGCAATTTCGAAATAAACATCTTTTGATTTTTCTTTTACATACTATATGATACATGTAAGAGGATACAAAGTAGCAATCTGAAAATAAACATCCTTGCTAAATTATACGGTTTTGGGATGACTATGGTTGTCCAATTTATATTCTTCAGTCATTTTTTTCCATAATTTTTCAAAATCAGCAACCATCAAGCTTCTATTGACAATATTTTCCAGATTTTTTTGAAGCTCTTATCTGCACCATAGTGGAATAATATTGTTTCCCTCATCTTCCTCATAACATGCCATTGACAACACCTACGAACGGTTTCAGACCAAACCACTTGCAGTGCGACTCTTATTGCATGATCTTGATCCGTTATTATTGAAATTGGTGTCTTGGTATACATTTCTTTCACCCATGTTCTAAATAGCCAGCTAAAGTTGTTGGCCTGTTCATTTTTTAGAAGGGCACAACCGAAAAACAATTGATTTTCAATGATGATTTACCCCGATAAAGAACCCTAAAGGCAAGCAATATTTATTGATGTTGTATGTTCTGCCGAATATCACCACGTCTCCAAATGCATGATATCCACATCTCGCTCTACCATCGATCTAGAGTATATGGTTAACAATTCCATCTTCATCAGGTTCTATGGCAAAGAAAAAAATTAGGGTCCTCCTTTTTCTTCTGTTCAAAGTAAACCATAGTTGTCTCCACATCCACAACATCAAACATCTTATTCTCTTTAGTTATCCGATTACTAACATCTTTCTTTTTAAATTTTAAATTACTACTTCCACATGCCCTTTCCGCCAAATAATGCTAAATATGAGAAGTTAAAACATTTTGAGCTCCCATCTCACGTACAATTGTTTTCTCCTCGCTGGCCATGCCTCTGAGAGATCGTAGGTTCCTTTTCTTAGCCGGACTGGCTATTAAAATGTGATTATGATCAGCAACAAATGCACTTACTATCCATTTTCCGTCATTTAAGCGTCTAAACCTAATGTAAGCCTCACAACCATCCCTTTTAATTGGTACTTCCTTCATAGATGATCTTGGATTTGAGTCGATCCATCCCTGTTTCATGTTGATTTTGTTGTTTAGACGATCCTTATTTTGAACAAACTAATCTAAGAGAAGAAAGCCCAACTTTTCACTTGTAAGAGATATTTCTTCGAACACTAAATTTAAGTCTACCAGCATATGAATTATAAAACTGTTCTGCCTCAACTAAACTAGCTAGTGAACTCCATATCAATAAATGGTTTTGTATTTTCATCGCCTCCATCATCATCTTCTACAATATCATCACCTTCTATATCTTCTACCTCAATCTCAACGTCTCTCATATCAACTTCTGCAACATTCTCATTGGCAAAGTCTTCCTCCTCTAAATAAGAAATAGAATCACTGATTTCCTTATTAACATCCATAGCTATAAAAGGATTGTATTTGTCAAATACCTACAAATCACAGTGCTAAATATGAGTTATATCCTACAAAGTATAGCTCTAATTGTATTATATTAGAAAGTTTGTCTCTAATTATACAAAACTCAGAACAACAAATCATAAAGGGAGGTTCGCGTCAAGAGTTTCAATACTGACACATACTAAATTTCAGTACTGACACATATTAAATTACGATAATTGTGCATATTTGTAAGTAGTTGGTAATGCTTGGCTCTCTTAGATTCTTTAATATCTAATTTTGTTATTATCAGAATCTAAAGGGAGATATGTCGAGAGAAAAATAAAATAATTATTTATCACTCCCTAATATTTAACTTCATTATTCTCTTAAATACTTTAATAATTAATTATCAGAACCTAAAAGGAGGTTCGCATCAGGAGTTGGATGGGAGAGCAATAGATTGTAGGTGAAGAAGCTTACCAAGTCGGACAGGAGATCGCATTTGGGGCTCCGCAAAGGGGAACGAGATCTGCTTGACTTGGAGGGGAAGAGGCGACTGTCAGATCGTATCAGAGAGAGTAGCGATGGGGATTGGACTTGGAGAGAGAACAAGAAATTATGTCTAACGGAGAGAAAAAAAAATAGATTTAGCAAAAATGATCTTTAATATTAAATTAAATGAATTACTAATTTGATGTGATAATTAAAAATGAGTTGCTAAATTAAAAACTATGATTAAAATTTTTAAATTAGAAATTATTTCTTCAATGTTAAAATTAAGAAACTTTAATTGGAGATGCTCTGAATTTGAGAAGAGACCGAGCGAGAGTGACAGCGAGGGATCCAACAATTTTGGGAGAGGAAACGATTTAGCGGGTAGTTTGATTTTGGGAATTTTTTTAGTTTGAGTCAGCGATGAAACAAGCGGGCAGGTGTCCTTTAGTCAGATTTGAGTCAATATGATCTGGTTAGTCTAATTAAATCGAACGAATGAGAAAAAAAAGCTCTATAGGCTCCGCACCATAAATTATCCGCAGAGGAAACGGTTCCCTATGCATAGCACCGCCCAAATCTCTCCTTATATATATTATAGTTGGGCTAAGGGTATGCATGACACAAATTGGCCCCAAGCTATTGATTATTTCTTCAATCTCAAGATTTAAATGTGAACAACTCAAATTAATTTTCATATGAATATCTAACTGGGTACTAAATTTTATATTTTTTTAGAATTTTTATCATTTTTAATCTAGTCAAAAAAATACTTGATTTAATTATTATGAACCATCCAAAATGAGTGATTTTCTAACAATCTAAAAAAATAATTAAAAAGTTTCAAAAGTATAAAATTTGGTCTATAATTAGATATTTTCCTAAAAATCATTTTATGATTGATTATTTTGATTTTAAAAATGAAGAATTCATCCATAGCATAAAGACGATCTGTACTATGTATAGCACCATAGCCCAACTCTCTCTCTCTATATATATACATAGAGAGAGAGACAGAGAGAGTTGGGCTATGTGCTATGCATATTACAGATTGCCCCATACTACGGATCGAATTTTTATTTTTAAGATCAAAATGATCATATGATAATCTAATTGTATACCAACTTATATATTTTTGTAGAATTTTTGTTATTCTTTTAGATAGCTACAAAATCACTTGATTCAATTATTATGAGTCATTAAAAAGAATTGATTTTTGAACTATTTAGAAAAATAAAAAAAAATCTAACAAAAAAATTTTGATATACAACTAGATTTTCAAATGAAAATAAATTTGAGCGGTTCAGATTGACTATTTAGATCTTAAAAATGAATAATTAATTCAGAGCACGAGGACGATTCATGTTATGGATATCACCATAGCCCTATAATATATATATATATTAATATATATATATATATAGAGAGAGAGAGAGAGAGAGTTAGACTATTGTGAAAACGTTTGCATTTCGAGCCCAAGTGCATACCGCTCAAATTTTATCGTAACACATCCAAAATTTAAAATTATCATTCTCATTAAATTTTTAATATCAAAATATTAGGGGATACAAAAATTTGAGATATTTTGAGTTTTCTAAGTATTTGTTTTGGATTTTTGAAAATCAGCAACAATAATTTAATTTTATTATTATTTTAGTGCTGATTTCAAAAATCCAAAACAAATACTTAGAAAACTCGAAATACCCCAATTTTTTATATCCCTTAATATTTTGATATGAAGAATTTAATGAGAATGCTAATTTTAAATTTCGGACGTGTTACGATAAAATTTAAGACGTGAGTACTTGGACTCAAAATGTAAATATTTTCACAATAGTCTCTCTCTCTCTCTCTCTCTCTATATATATATATATATATATATATATATATATATATATATATATATAATTTATCTAGAGTGCTTCCATAAGCATTTCGAACCGAAATACTTACGTAAAATTTTATGTTTGAAATTTTAATTTAAATAGTTTAAAAGTTTTTCATATCATAATCACGTAAATTATCAATTTTTATCATGTTTGGAGTTATTTTACTATTCTTAATGGGTCCGTTTGGCAAATCAAGGAATAGTTTTGGAAGAGTGGTAATTTGGAAGAGTGATAGAATAATATTTTTTTTGGAAGAGTGGTAGAAGAGTGATATTTTTGACTATTCGGAAGAGCGAAAATATCGTTTGGCAGTTGTTACTCAAAATAGTTAAAATATGAATAATTATGATACTAATAATGATGATGATTATAATAATAATAGTAAAATGATAATCATAATAGTAAGATAATAATAATAATAATAATAAAGTAATAAAAATAATCATAATAAATAATAATATTATAATAGTAATATAATAAAAATATAAAAATAATCATAATATAGTAATATAATAATAAAAACTTATAATTACAATCATAATTATAATAATATAATAATAATAAGTAATCATAATATAATAATCATAATCATAATCATGATAATAATAATTATAGTCATAGTCATAATAATATAACCATAATCATAATCATAATAATCATAATAATAAAAATATAATCATAATAATAAAAATAATTATAAATAATTATAATTATTATAATATAATAATAAATTAATCATAACTATAATCAATATATAATAATATAATACAACATAATAAAATAATAAGTATTAATAATCATAATCATAATCATCATAATATAATAATTTAATAATAAATAATCTTGATCATAATAATATAATAATAAAATAATTATATTTATATTCATAATATAATAATATAATATTCAAATTATATTTATAATAATAATAAATAATATAATAATACTAATGGTAACGATAATATAATAACAATAATGATAATAATAATATAATAATAATAAATAATAATCATAATATTAATATAATAATAAATTATAATCATAAATATAATATAATAATATAATAATACTAAATCTTAATCATAATCATAATCATAATATAATAATATAATAATATAATATAATATAATCAAACAATAATTGCTATTCAGACGAGAACTAATCCGGTATTCCACCTATAAGTTGGTATACCGGATTAGCATTATTCTGCACTCTTCTACTTAGTCTAAAATTCGTTTGGCAATTTAATTCGTCAGAATAGCTATTCTATTCTAACTTTTTGCTATTCCATTGAATACCAAACACTCCCAATGATTTTTAAAAGATGCAACACTTGACATACAAATGGTGATATTTTTTAATTATTTTCAGAGTCATCTTTCAAAAATAATTAAGAATAGTAAAATAACTCCAAAGAAGATAGAGTTTGATAATCTAGAAACTTATAATATGAATAATTTTTTAAACTATTAAAATTAAAATTTTAAAATTGGAGCTCTAAGATGTATGCATATATATAGAGTAAATCTACAATGAGCTTAAACTCACGGAAGACCTCCGTAAGTTTAGCTCAAAAATTATATCAAATGATCTCTAAATTTTTATTTTTCAATCCCATTAAATTCTTCGTATTAAAATCTTATGGGGTACAAAAATTTGGGATGTTTTGAGTTTTTTAAGTCATTTTTTTCAATTTTTGAAAATAATGTACAAACATTGAATATTTTATTATTATTTTTAGAGCTAATTTTTAAAAATTAAAAAGAGTGACTTAGAAAATTTGAAACATCCTAAATTTTTGTAACCTAGAAGATTTCAATATGAAGAATTTAATGAGATTCAAAAATTAAAATTTGAAGATCATTTGATATTTTTTGAGCTAAACTCACCGTAGATTTACTATATATATATATATATATATATATATATATATATATATATATGTGTGTGTGTGTGTGTGTGTGTGTGTATAAGTATATATATATTATTGGGAAATGATTGTTGCTTAAGAGAAATGATTTTAAATTTTTTTCTAAAGTTTAATCATTAGATCTAGTATCAAGAGTGTTTCCATGAATTTTTTTAAGCGCCTAATTAACAAGGAAGAGCATTAACCTTTGAGTTAATCTTTAAATCAACTTAGAAGGGAAATGACTTGATCTACTACCCTCTTACTTGTCTTGATCTTTCAATGGTGGTGGTGGCAAGCTTCCCACTTGTAAAGCCTACAAGGTATCCATCAAAGATTAAAGAGATGATAATTAACCTCAGCTAGAAGGTTTACTAATAGCAAAGGTTTAATCCTAGCTTAACCCTCTTGAAAAAATTTAAAACTTTTGAGGAGAATTTGTTCTCAACACATGAGAGGAGAGGAAGAGATAAAGAAGGAGATGAAGAGACAAAAATACTTTTAATATTCATCCATAATAAAGAAAGAGAGAGAAAATCACACATAAAGTAATAAAATACTCATTTAAATAACTTAGAACTTATGGCATTCAACACCATCCATCCCTAGTCAGCCATGAGCCATCAAATGGCCTAATTTTGGTCTCCAATACTATTTAAATGATGTTTACTTATTTTTTTCTCTCATTCTATAAAATCTAATATCCAATTTATATTACATATAAATATATGGGCTTCATTTATCTTCTTACGTGTTGATTTAATTCATAATCATGTCACACATATTATAAATTATACTAGAATTATTTTATACTATATAATAGTATAAAATTCCTCATATATTAATATCATGTGACTTACTAAAATTAATTATAACATTTATAATTAATTTGGACTACATCGTATGCATATCTGATATGCTATATTAATATATTCTCTTTCAATCTTTTATGGTGTGACCCTTTAGGATCCCATCATATTGGCAATAAAATTAAACCATTTAATTTTATTAATCAATAGTATAATTAGCCAAGGTGCATTGATTACCCAAATGATGTGGACGAATATGCCAACCAATTTGTGATCCTTGAAACATAAGAATATATTTTGTATCAATTCTTTGCCACATGATATCTTAATAATTGTAAAGTAGAAATGTGTCATCATTTATTAATTATTCTTTCTTGATTTTTTAAAGATTAAATATGATATGATTAACCGTTAATCATATGTATGCTCATAATTTATCTTCATCAAGGGGCCCAGAGATATCATCATCTATATCATATATAGAGAGCAATGATATATTGATGTGTATTGTTCCTCCGCACAAGTCATATATACTGTAGTAACTGTTTGTATAACTCCTGATTAAAGTAAGCGTCGGATAGTACCAACAATGTACGTGTCTTATGTAGGAATAATAAACATCTTAATCTTAGAATTCAAAACACAATAAAATATCAATGACATGTAACACAATCCAATATTTCATTTTGGATCTGTCTAGTACTATACAACTCCTTGCATACACTTGTGTGATTACACCGATAACTCCTTATCGAGTGACCTATAGAACTTAGTCAGCATCTACCTCATATACTGACCTTATAATGGTCAATTAGTGTTCCTTACTAATTATCAATATCAGAGACGTTTAGAGTAGTCATATTTATTTCATTAGTGGAGTTCTACAATTCAAGTCATCAACACGAATGTTCACAAAAATATATTAATATGTTAACTCAAAGAATAAAATTATATAATTATCCACTAATAAACTAAATAAGTCATCTAATGATTGGGTCTATGACACATATCACTAACATATATATATATATATATATATATATATATATATATATATATATATAGTGAAGAAAGTGTGAGTTTAAGCTCACGGAGGTCTTCCGTGAGCTTAACTCAAAAAACATATTAAATCATCTCGAAATTTTAATTTATCATTCTCATTAAATTCTTTATATGAAAATCTCATGGGATGCTAAAATTTGGAGCGTTTTGAGCTTTTTAAGTCACCGTTTTTAATTTTTGAAAATGATGTTCAAGTATTGAATATATTATTATTATTTTTAGAGCTGATTTTCAATTATGATATTCTTAGATCTTAATAACAACTAATACCATATGTGCTATGCCTGCATTTTGTTTACCAAATCTTAATAAGTATAAATTTCATAGTAATCTCTACAAAACACAATTAAATTAAGTTATGTCACTCGATCTCCCCGCCAACTTTTTTTTTCCTGTCTCGATCTCTATAATTTATTCTTCTGAATAAGACAATATATCGTTTCATTTCTATGTCGACATTTGTACTATAATTATAATTACGTTCATAAACAAGCTGCATTTATTTAGCATTAAACCTGGTAATAAGTTAAAGCTTAGACTTGCTGTAGGAATCTTGAAATTGCGCCTCTCATGCAAATAGGTACATCGACAGAAAAGTAGGTATCCTTTAACACTGTGAACTTGATCTCTAAACCAATCGTCGTTCGATCATAACAATATATAAATAATTATTTTTTGACGGGTACAGTCTTTCTTTCATATATTAATTAAGTTGTTTACCTTAGTGACGTACTTTTCCCATGAAGTTGCGTTGGCTTCATTCCTTTTTGTGTTTGGAACTTAAAATTAACTTTATATGAACTTTAAAAAATGATAATATATGTAATCTAGATACTCAATATAAATATAACGGAATTTATTTATCGGTAGGACGTCGAGACAATGTTAAGTGATTAATTATTATGCGTCCAATAAATGAATTTTTACGGACAATTTGACATTCATATTTGAATGTTTAAAAATATTAATAATTTAAAAAAGACAGTTGTTTACACATTTGATAAATTATTAACATTTTTTAGTTTAAAAATTAAATTACCGAATCTATGATTTTTTTTAGTCATTTTGAAAAAAATTAATTTCATAAATGTCCAAGTGAGTAAAAAATTAAAACCAAATTAAAATTTATTGATATCTAGTTTATATAAAATCTTTAATTATTAGAATTAAAGTCTAGATAAAATTTATATGATTTAAATATATAATAATACATAGACTGAAAAAAATAATCGATCGAATATGATACCTGCGGTTTATCCATTTATCCACCATTATATGACTAATATAGGTCGACTAATCGGTGTAGGCGGCCTTTTTTTTTACAACATTTGTATATTGAGAATTATAAAATTCTTTTCCTGATGTGTGTATGCTTGATTGTGAACCCCTAGACCGTGGGTAATTTATAGGTCAAATATAAGCACGATTAATGCATTGTTTTAAAATAGTGTCAAACAAATTGAAATATTATAACAATAATTAAAATCCAATTGTTCTGATAAATATAACAACAAAAAATATAAACACACTGGTAATCTAAATCATGCTCTGTTAGAATGAGCTCGACCTCGAGTTGGCAGCATATTAATACGACTCTTCATTTCATCCATAACCATTGAAATGCGTATCTTTCTTCTCCTTCCTTTATTGATTTTTGCTGGATCTGGCCTGATGACCGGACAATTATAAATTGGTCAATCTCGTTTATTGTCATAACTACGTCAATGACCAGACCATGTGTTAATGTAGTACTGGATGGTATAATATGGACTAACGTACTGAGTGTAATCCAGCCTTCTGAATGAACAAACAACAAGCAAGTGATCGCATGGGATGCCGGTCAATTACGGTTTCTGACACCAATAATTACCAATTCCCGTCATGGCTAATTCAACCTCATGTTTCATTTCATCCCTTTGTCCCTATTATTTTAAATAGAAATTATAAATTATTGCTTAAATTTTAAAATTAAATAAAAAATTATATAAGTATAGAATATTATCGTCTTGATAAGGCCATTTTTGTTATAAACATCGTAGTTGTTGATACCTCAATCCAGTGCTATGACATCGTAAGTTATCCCCTTATCACCGTGATGTTTTATCATTTCGGTGATCTTTTGGGAGAATATCAGACCTTGGGTTTCCCACGCTGCTCCAATTTATCGACGCTGATAGAACCACTCAATATATTTGTGCCACGTGTTCTCAACGATAGCATATACCGGAAGTTGTCTGGCGATCCTGAACATATTGTTCAGTGATTCTGAACCATTGCTTGTCAGAACTGGATATTGGTTCGGATTCAACTACTAGCTCCAGTGTTTTATATCCGGATAAGTAGTACGGAGCTGTTGTTTTAATCATTCCCCAAATTGTACATACGAAAGCTAATTGCAAACGAACACTAACAGAGAAATTTCAGTCGGTACCGATACATTGGTGTCGGATAATTTATGCTGAAATTTCGACGCAAGTCACAGTACTGATTATCACATTTTCCATGTCATTTTTCTAATATCCAGCACTGATTATCACATTCTCAACTGGTGTCAGATCTCCAGATTCTAAAGAAATTTGATACTGAAAGTTTAATAATCAGTGTCGGATTGTGTCTTTAAAATATGATATTAATTATTCAACAACTAATTATCACATTCTCAACTGGTGTCTGCGAATGTGATAAATTAAGGGGCACATCTGGAGACGAGAGACCACATATTCAGGGGATGGCCTTACGCGATGCAGCTTAGACAATATGTTGTAGCAGCAATAGCGACGACAAGGCAACTGTGCCAATCGTATCTATCAGGCACAACAGACCCGGATCCACTGTCGCGCGGCACGGTGTGGCGCAGCACATGGTCCATTCGATCACTTCGAAATT
>CAXKVV010001414.1:0-28141 GCA_964058805.1 Schoenoplectus triqueter
ATGAAGATCATGTTGAGCGATCTAGAATTGATTTTTTAGATTTTAAAAGTAAAGATATAAATTCATACACTCATTGATTCGTGACAAATGTTTCATGAATTTATTGACCAATATTTTTTTCCATCCCTCAATGAATAAAACATGAATAATCTATATCTATATTATATTATAAAGAGTGTATGAAATGGATTTGTCCATTAAAATTATCATATAATGTGTCATGACCAAAATGCTCATATTTTAATTTATTGTGATTGATTGATTTCATAAAAATGACGATTCAAATTTTCAGTCACACTCATTTTCCTCTCCATTACGTGTGTTATTTTTATCATGCATTTATATACCAAAATGCTCATATTTTAATTTATTGTGATTGATTGATTTCATAAAAATGACGATTCAAATTTTTAGTCACACTCATTTTCCTCTCCATTACGTGTGTTATTTTTATCATGCATTTATATTAAATAAATTAAATACCAACTATTATTAAATTTTATTATATTTTATAAATTATCTTTTATTAAATAATAAATTTTATTTTATCTAAAAATTAAAGATCCTTTGTAATTGATTTAGATATAAATTATTTCTAATAAAAATATATTATTTATTCATAATAAAATTAATGCTAAATACTATTATTTTTCGAAAAAAAATTATGTATAAAAATAAATAAATATAAACTATTAGTTAGTTTTATTATATAAAAGGAAACTACACATTGTACAAACAAACTTATAAAAGAAAAAATATTTTATTTTGTACTTTATCTTTTACAAGTAATAAATTGATTTATTCTAAATTTTAAAAATAATAATTAATTTAGATATAAATTATATTTAAATAAAATATATTATTTATTTATAATAAAATGAGTGTCAGATAAAAATATTTTTAGAATAAGATTGTCTGCCCAAATTAACCTCTAGTTAATTAAAATGACTAAAAAGTTTATCTGGGCCAGGAGACTATGTGACTATGTCCATTTTATTTTCCTATGGCCACTGGGCCATATATGATTGTACAAATAGGATTTCATTTCTTATTGGATGTTTGGAACGCCACAGCTCGGATATAAGAAAGTTTGCTTCGACGATTTCTTATAAATATTTTACATCCGACGATGCATGTGCTGATGTGCATTCCGATGTGAACCACACGTTCAAATGGGGGCCCGGCCCGGGAATCGTCTACCACTGACCTTAGAGTGCTTAGACCAGAAGGCCCAAAGCCCAAAATTGGGATTGTTGCATGGAGCGCCAGGCGCTAGCTAATTATATCGGAAAGCATATATTCTCGGACAGGCGCTTAATCAAATTGATAATATTTATTAATATAACCAATTTATTATATTCATCAATATAACCAATTCCTGAGTACCTAGTAAATTGGTTATATTCATAAGCTAATTTATTAGGGGTGTGTTTGGATGGTGAAAGGATTAGTGTAAGAATAACATTGTTTGGGTTAGTAATTGAAAATAGTGTGAGATTAGTGATATATCGGGAAATGTGAGAAGAGTGTTAATTTTTATTATTTCTGATTAGTAAAATATTGTTTGGATAGTAACTTGACAATAGTAGAGAGAATAATTAAAATAATTATTTTTTAGTATTTTATTTAATAATAATATTTATTTAATACTATTTCATACTAATATAAAAGAAAAAAAATATATTTTTATTATTTTTACTATTTTCATGGACACTAATTCGCTAACCCAACGTTTTCTATGGGTTAAAGAATTAGCACTGTTCTGTTGTTATTCTTGATTTTATTTTTGTGTTTAAATGATCACTAACATAAAAACAATGCTATTCTACACCATCCAAACACACCCCAGAGGATAGTAAAAGTCAGATAACATGGCACAAATTACCAGGAAATTTTACAAGTACAAGGAGGATTTTACAACGCAAGATTGTGTAAGAGATTTTAGAAAAAACACCGGTGTGTAATTTTTTTTTTTTCAAATAAGGCTTTTCTTGGATGCCGATGGTAATTTTCTTGTTATTTTTCTTACAAAAGTAACAAGCATAATACAATACAAAATTAAAGTATTTAATAAATTCCTTAAGAAGATATAATACTTTAAATATTATAATATATATATATATATATTAATTAATTTCTCTATTTCTTTTAAGTTATAATTTATATTATTTTATTTTTATTTTATTTATCCCTATGTAAATGCAAATGTAACCAAAATAAAATGAATAAAGGAATTTAAGATTTTATTTCTTGGATGTTATCTTGTGTATTTTTCTATTTGGCCCGTCTGCTAAATTATCGTAATTTTGACGTCAAATTTCTCAACTCGAATAACACAATAAAAAAAA
Source organism: Schoenoplectus triqueter (assembly GCA_964058805.1). Taxonomy (NCBI): domain Eukaryota; kingdom Viridiplantae; phylum Streptophyta; class Magnoliopsida; order Poales; family Cyperaceae; genus Schoenoplectus; species Schoenoplectus triqueter. The sequence continues at coordinate 2,349 of CAXKVV010001414.1, forward strand.
TAATAATAAATAATTAAAAGACGGTTTCATAATCAAAACTCGAATAGAATAAAAGGGATTAACGGTAAACAATTAACACAATTTAATTGATCAAATTAGCAAATCATGAACAAATTAATAAAAGACGTATAAAAAATAACTAACATGAAAAACACCGTAAAATGAACATAAACACGGTATTTAAAATTTTTGGCACCATATAGATACAATAGAGATGTTGTCAAATCTTTAAAGAAAAAGACGTTAAATCCCGAACGGTCGTTAATCAAAACGTCGTCTATAATTAAATATTAATTATAAATAAATTGCAATCCACTCGCAGACTATGAGGCCGACCCCGACCTCGTGTACACAGGCGCTGACCCCGACACTGGCGACCTGCTTCCGGAGTTGAGCGGCTCTGCGATCCTCACCAGCACTACCAGGTTCGGGTTCTTGGGATTTACTTTTTTTTCTTCAAAATTAGAAACCCAAACTGAAAATAAAAATGTTATTAAAATAAATCTGAACTGCGGTATTTTTTGATCAAACATTGATTTGAGACCCAAATTGAACTGTAATTGCATTCGATAAATTTACTAATATTTTTAGGGCCTACGAGCATTCGTATGTCATATCATGTCATATTGCATGTAGATAGGATAATGGTAGGACTTAGGAAATAGTCCCGAAATAGGATTATATTAGAATCAAATAATGAAGTTATAGATTATAAGTATTAGGATAATACTATTACTATCACTAATAATTAATTAAGTTAAGTAGTTAATCATGCATTAAATGCATGAAAGTGTTGAGAGACGGACCGGATAATCTTAGTCTGAGCTTGTTTTATATAACCAGACCATTGCAGTTACATATGGTGACCTATAGGCCTATGGGACCTACCAGTCTGTATATACACTGCGCACCTCTATCTGTCGGTTATTCACCGATCTATTATTTGATGAGTTCGGCCGTACTAGAGTGTTTTATTTTTTTAATCAATATTATTTATTATTATTCATAATATGATTTGATTCTAAATTCAATTGAGCGCTTATAATGAATATGACTTCTAGTGTTTAGTGTGGGCGACCATATTCGAGTCTAGAGCATATCTCATTTTAGTATATTATTTTATTTAGCCGGCTTATTTAGGATCTTGGTATGTCCAAAAGGCTTTATCCTTTGTCCCCTGGTTGGTATAGTGTAGGCTCCAATTTGTTATTATATTTATTTTGTCATTTCACGGGTAGATAACTCTTTTTGGCGATATGGCAATTGAAGTCATACTATATCCATTTTTTTTATTTTGTAAAGTGAATTATCATATTTTGCAAACCAGAGTACGTGTTTTTGCACGCTCACTCTCCTAGGGCGTTATCGCCTCGAGATTCCGAATTATCAGTTTATGCGGCATTGACGTCACATAAACATAAATTCCTAAGTTCGTAAGTTGGGTCGCTGGTAGCGCCCACTTAAGCAAGGCCCAAGTTCGTAAGTTGAGATGTTGGTGGCGCCCACTTGTGATAGATCTGATGATTTACAAACTAGGTATTTATTACGGGTGATTAATTCTCATATTTTATATTTTATACTATATTTTTATTTCATATATTTTCTATTTCGAATTTCCTTGTCATGTCATAACATATAGATTCTTTCTCAAAATATGCATAAAAATACTACTATATTCACATATGATTATTATATTACATTAAAAACACTAATATCGACATTTAGGTTCAGTCTAGGAAAGAAAAAAAAATTTTAAGGCCGGATCTAAATCCATATTGAGTAATTTTTAAATTACTCATGTTTCCACCATGGTTGTGGGATCCAGGTACACCGGTGCAGGATTTATTTTGATGAGGGTACTAGATATAGTCTTGCGAGATATCAGATGTGTTTTGTCGCATCCGCACAGTGAGCATGGTAGTTTTGATTAGGATCCATTGGTTATTGGGTTTTAGTTTTTTCTTTTGGGTTTTTATTTGAGAGGTTTGATGCCCATTCCGATGGAGTCAGCCCCGTTTTTTACTATTTATTCTGGACTGTATATTGTTTTGTTTATTCTGTACTTGAATTATTTTATTCATTTAGCCTTCCATACGCACGTCTCGTCGTGTACGTGGCAGGATCAATCAACCCTAATCCGATTTATTTATTTTGGGGTGTGACATAAAAAATCTTGACTCATACCCGACCCGACCGGGTTATGGGTCGCCCCGACCTGATCCGTATAAAATAATTAAATATTTATTAAATATTTTTATATTATTTTATGTAATTATATATTAATTAATTTATAATTAATCTTAATTAGTATATAATTAGTACTAAATCATAAATTATTTAAAAAACATAATTAATCGTGTCGGATCGGGTTGACCCGAACCCGACCCAACTCGATTTGTATAAAAAAAATTAAATTCATATCTAACCCATTTAGATTCGGATCGAATCAAATTCAGATCGAATCAAACTAACCCGTTATATCGGATCAATATTTGACACTCCTAATTCTTTATCATGTATGCACTTATAGATGCAACCGTTTTGGATTACGGGCAGAGACAGTCATGTGACCGTTGGTTTTATGAGCCCGTAGAAATTATGGGCCCTTGCGCAAGTGGTACATGCGATTAAATTTCAATTTGCGCTAAAAAAATACGTTTTCGGTTTTATTTTAATCTCTGAAAAAGAAACGCTAAGGAAGCTTAATTCATGAATAGAGGTGGTGGCCTAAGGAATTAGACAAGATTAAGTCTCTAATTAAAATTAGAAGCGGCAAAATTTGATCAAATTCAAATCTGACTTGAATATGATTTTTTTTTAGAAAATCAGATCGATCTGAACCGTTTAATTACCACCTCTAAATAAATTGAAGTAAAAGCAGTTCAGATGAATTAAACTACCAAGGAGACTAAAGAAACCTAAAGAAACTTCAGAGTGGTGTTTCTAAACGATGTAAACACCTCTATTAAATTTCATGAAATTTCCATATAAATGTCAGTTTTAAATTAACTAGATAATTTTACTTCATATTAATTCAGTATTATATTTTTATCTTAATGTTGCGCTCTCGTTAGGAAACGAGGGTGAGCGGAAGAAACGGAAGGAGAGCAGAAAATAAATCTGCTTTTGATTTTTTTTACCCGAAGCCATTCGATTAAATTAACTAGATAATTTTACTTCATATTAATTCAGTGTTATATTTCAATTTGCGGTGAGATTAACAAGAAAACAAATCTTCTCTGTATTTCGCTCCGATTTATGAGAAGCCATTCAATGTCATTAACTTTAGTGTCATTCGATATCATTAACTTATTTTTTAATTTATATTTCAAAACTTAACATTTAAATTTTAAATTCAAATCGTTGATCTTGTTTATTTTTATAACATATGTATGCTCTTAAAATTTTATGATTTTTAGAGATCATTTAATACTAGATCAAATGATAATAAAATGAATGCATAAAAATAAATCAATCATATTTAATTAGGTTCATTTATTTTATTATTATTTGATCTAGTATGAAATGATCAATAAAAATTATAAAATTTTACGAACATACATCTATTATAAAAATAAATAAGATCAATGATTTAAATTCAAAATTAAAAGATAAGTTGATGGTATCAAATACCACTAAAGCTAGTGACACCGGATCCTTTCTCCTAATTTATTCCCCTTCAAATCAGAGGTATAAGTATATTATTTCCCCTTTACCGATCCTTTTTCTTTTTGTTCCATTTTTTCTATCCCTTGATTTATTTCTTTTCTTTTTCCATCTTTTTCTTTTCTCCATAACACGAAAGCACAACCAAGGCCTTCAACAATATTCATGGGACTGTGTAGGATCTGTTTTGCAAGTTTGTAAGTATTTGAAGAAAATGAGTCAAATTAGTTAATAAAAATGTCATGCTGGTCACTCGCAAAAGAGAATAAATTCTTTTGACGTTATTTCTGAACATGTACATAAAATTTTGTAAGTAAATTTCGAAAAATTTACGTCAATGAGGTATATATTCCTAGAGGAATTTAATTCAAGACAAACTTTCAAGGGGTCCATCATTCTTTGTGAAACCTGAACTGATTTTGTGCAAAATTATTGAAAATGAAGACGACGCAATTTGCTGCTTCTACAAAAGTTGCACCAATATATATTGTTGTTATCATATTTATTATAAACCTTACTATAGTTTTCATATGATGAACTTCAATTGGCGCAACACAACTTAATAATACTTTTATTAATAATCATTTATTTTCCCCATATTTTAACATAATTTAGATTTCCTTTTCATTTCATATGTAAAATTTAAATTTATATGTCTATTTACGATATTAAAGGAGGCAAGGAAAGCAAAAGAAAGAAATAAGAAAATTAACATACTGTCTAGTGGTGCGTAAATGAATTGATTTAATTGAATTTCAAATAAAAGATCAAAATTTAGACTCTTTTGGTTTGGTTTCTGATTTAGAAAATTTGATTTGGTTAGACTATTATTTTTTATTTAGTTTATATTTTGCTAAGTCGGATAAACCGAATAAACTAAATAGATCAAAATTTACTATGTAAAATAATTTTCTTGATATAAATAAGGATCATATTATGAATAATTTAAATATATTTATTTTTTATAGATTATAATTATTTATTTATTTTATTTTTAAAATATTTATTTTTTATCATCATCATCATCAGCTCGAACTATCAATATTTTGTATGACTTTTTAACTTATATAATTTTAGTTTCACCAAATAAAATTTTAGATTTTTTTGGTTTTAAATTTATTTAGTTGATACTTTTATAAATTTGATTCGATTCGTAATTTAACAAATCAAACAAAATCTAATTATATATCTATAACAAAAAAGGTCATCACTCATCAGTGACCGGATTTTAGTCCAAAATCTAAGTGATCGCAGATGGATTTAACTGGGCTAAGAATTATGGGATTTTTTACTTAATCCGCCCAAAAACAGATCTTAACTACAAAGACGGCCTAAGAGCAAACTTATTTTCACAAACGACCTAACAAAGGGCGTGAGTTCAACTCACGCCCTTAAAACGCTATTTTCTCTGCCCGCCCGCTGCCCAAACAAAAAAAAAAACAAAATGACCCAAAGGACGTGAGTTGAACTCACGCCCTTTAAATCCACATATCGCATTTGTATTATTTTTTTTTCACTTTCGGTGTTTTTGAAAGGTAACAACCAGAGCACATCAACGTGTAAAGGGCGTGAGTTCAACTCACGCCCTTTGTGTCTTTGGGCAGTGTTCGGGCAGGCAAAATGGAGGTTTAAGGGCGTGAGTTGAATTCACATCCTTATTTAGACCGTTTGTGAAAATAACTTTGCTCTAAGACCGGTTATGTAGATGATATTAATTATTAGGCTGTTTAAGTAAAAAGTCTGAATTATGGGCTTTCAAAATGAACTACGAGCGACAAACCTTAATTTCTGACCTAACAATTTGTGCTTCCTCCATCGTCCTCTTCTTCCCTCCTCCATCGTCAATCGCTCCATTGCCGATCGGTGTGCTGCTCCATTGCCGATCGGTGCTCTCTGTCGTCGATCGATGCTCTGCTTTGTCAAATACCTCCTTAGTCCTTTACCTCTCGCTCCTGTCTCTAGAATATTTGCAAGCGCAATGCAACAATATGGAAAAACTAGATTTCGACGCAGACAAAGATATCTTAACTTCTCACCCTCTTCTTTCTAAACCACGGTAAACCCTAGCATACTTGCTCGCTTTCTCACTCTGAACCCTCTCTTTCATCTCTCCCAAATCATGCTAAAAATTTGATGCAGGTTCGTTAGAATAATTTGTAAGTTTTTTTATTTTCTTTATATTAGAGTTTTGAAAAAATCCGAACGGATAGATCTGTATCATGCAAACCTGCGCCCCTCATCTGTTCCGGATCGTCCCGAGTAGATCTGTGGATATATCCGAATTCGTTAATGGTCCGGTCCTAACAAGGATCAGATATACAAAATTTAAAAACGGAACCGTCAAATCCGTCCCGCTCTCACCCTCCCAAATCCGCTACCCGGACCCGGCCGGATAAACCCATGAAATTCAGACGGGTGACCCGTAAGACCGGGACTTAATACTCGTACTACTCGGATCTCATACCTGAAAACTGGACCCGACCCGTGCTACCCGGACGGGTAATCTTTGCTGACATTTGACTGGGAAAATACGTCAAATGCCTGTTAGTCCAAATGCACCATCTCAATAATTTCACCTAGCTTAATTAAAAGATTGACATTTTTGCCGTCCCTTTTAAATGGGCAATTTCACCTAGATTAATTGAAATAGTCAACTAAAAAATCCTTTTGTTCATTTTTTTCATTTATATTCCTTCCTTTACACACTATTTTGAAAAATAATATGTCAATTAAACGTGTTTTTATTCTGTTTTATAATACATACTAATGAATATAATACAAGAGAATAAAAAAACTTGGTTTCTAATTTAGAAAATTTTAATTAGGAACTTTATTTTTTTAATTCTTCTTTATAATACATACACATGAACAAAAAAATAAATGAAGAATATTTATATATCTAATTGGTATATAATTTTTCTTACAAGAATAAGTATTAAGCCGTAGAAAATATAGATCATTTTTCATTAATATTAATATCCAGGATAAACAATTGATGAACCTAACAGAAACAGGGATGCATAAAATTAATTTCGTGCATTTTTTTCTCTTTCCATAATTAAAAAGGATGAAAGCTATACAAAAGAGTATGGAGTAACTAGAGATGAAGGGAAGGGAACTAGGAGTTATTAAAGGATCATTCATTTTGCCTAAATTTTATAAGGAAGATTAATGTGTTTCAAAACTTAATATAACGAATTATGGAGTACGTCGTTGAAGAATTCAAATGCATTAAAATAGCACCTATTGAATAAATGGATTGATTTAATATATACTAGGATTAGTCTTTCTTTATTTTCAAGTTAGTTATACATGTGCTGCAAATTGAATTTGATTTGACTTTAAAAGGAGGTTTTAATTGGTATTTACGGGGTGTCACTTATGATTTGAACAAGGCGACATTCGTTTGGACATTCGCGCTTGGAACCAGGAAGCTGAGAACTTAATTTTTGAGGTATTACAATCAATATATACATACCACATGTCAGTTCAGTGACATCGTACATAATTATATCAAAAATTATGATATAATTTTTTTCGGCTTTAATCTTTTTTATATATTTTTCTGAATTTCTTTTACAATTATTTAGAACTTTTCAAATTTAATTTAATTTTTAAATAATTAAAATTAATAAAACCGATTTAGTTAAAAAAATTATGATTAAATTTCTTTTTAACTTCTATTATATTTTTTGAAAATTTTCTGTTTTCTTGAATTTTTCTGGAATTTTTGGATTTTTTTTTTAGTTTTTGGCGGTATATTTGTTTTTTTTTTTGCGAAATAAAAAAAACCCGATCCGCCCCATCCGTCATGACCCACCCGGACTTCCCCTTGGCCCACCCGTCTCGACCCGTGAGGGTCGTATCTGTGGGAGTCTAACACGGATCGGGTCAGAATTTTCTAATTTTTGACCGCTCAAGCTCGTCCCGCCCCACCCGTGACCCGCGCTCATCCACGCCCCGCGCTCACTCGTGACCCGAAAGAGTTTCACCCGGACCACCCCGCCCCATGCCGTTTTCAAAACTCTCCTGTATATGCATCAAATTCAGAAAAATAATGAAAAAGAATAGAATAAGAGCTTAATTTGACCGAGCATGTAGACTAGAGAGTCGAAACAATCAGTCAAGTTATCAATTTCGAGGTGTTTACTCACACCAACTGTTGACAAAAAGCCCATTGTGGAAGTCAAACCCCTACATTGATCCCTCCCTGTCAGATTTCATAACATGATAGCAAAGTCCCATCTCTACTTACAAAATAGCAGTCCGAAAAAGAAGAAATGGATATGTATTTTAAATGTAGTTGAGGCAACTACCTTTTCTAGTCAACTCAAACCCCGAGTTCAACCGCGCTTATTGATTAACTAATGTGAGTTCTCAATTACGAGTGTGAAATCAGACAGTTTGACAGTTTGACAATTTAGCTTATCTGATTGATTCATTCCTTCTTCTAGTCTTCTAGATGACATGATGTGTACAGTTACAAACACAGACTGAAAAACAATTTTTTTTTACTAAATAAAAGAAACAAATAACGGATTTCGGGTCCATTTTTTATTTTGTTCTATTAATTAGTTTAATTAAATATTTTTCTGGCATTAAAGGGACGGGACAGTACGGACCGTATGGTCTCGCTCGTTTATGGCTTATTTGTGCGTCCTTTTTAGCTGTGTGTTGTTACGGCCATAAAAAAAATGCATGGAGACGCCGAATTCGTTGCCATATTTTTATATCTGACACAAAAAAATGTGTTTATGCTAGCGGGAGGTTCAATGAATAATAACATAGTAACATACTCTCTGAATTTAAATCTCATATGTTTAAATTTAATCAGGCGATGAAAAAACTACAGAATTTTATTGCATTAGTTTTTTTCTATGATAGCACATATAGATCTCATTAGGTGTGTCAATAGATACAAAATGGATGAAGATATTTTCATCTTACACATATCTCATCCTGTTAGAATAAATACATAACAAAATAGTAATAAATGCTAATATATTAATTAGTTTATTATCATTTATTAAAAAATAGACAAACTCATTCCTTACAAACAAATACATCTCTATTTTACTCTTATGAAGACAAAATATAACTATACAATAATTCTAGTTTGAGTCATTTTAAAATAAATAAATTAAAAGACATACAAGTATCTCTTATTAAAATTTTTAACTAAAAAATAAAATATCTTAAAAATAAATAGTATCTTGTCTAAAATAAAATTTTATATTATCTCATCCTATCATTTTAAGAAATATTCTACTAAATATTATTCAAATATTATAAGTTATCATATAATGAAATCCGAGGAAGATAATAATTATAATTCATAATTATCATAATTAACTCTCGAGACAACTAATATAGAAAAATATTAGAGGAAACAATTAAATTAGAAATAATATAAATTATTTCTAATAATTTATCTTATAGCGCGAATATATACGAAATAACTTTTACTTATATCTTTACTCATTTACTTAATGAAAAAAATTCTTATCCATATTTATATCAAATAAGTTAATGAAAAAAAATCTTTATTCATATCCAACTTAACAAATATGATAGAAAGTATGTAATGAATAAAAAAAAATCATTGACACCCCTAAATCCCACCTACGCCACCCGAGAAGAAGAACTGTGGGAACAAAACGAAAAGGGAACCATGGCAATGAATGAACCTTCCCCGTTATATTTTGCTAGTGGTTACACAAGATCTAAATTCTTCTGTAAGGTAGGTTTGTGACACATAAATAATACTACGATAAGAACGAATTCAGACTTTAATCGAGGGAGGATATAAATTAATTTTTTTCAGCATGGTCAAAATTTTAAAAATTTCTTTAATACAAATATATTTCATAATTGTTTTCTATAAATATATATAATTATAAAAATACTTATAAAAAATAAAATTAAAAAAAGGCTGCACCTTGACTCATCTTAGATCCGCCCCTTTATTGCGGGTCACTGACATATGAAAGTAGATGAGGGAAGTAGGTTGCTGCACACGTTGTGTTGCCTTGGTTACAGTTAGGGATGTCAATTATTGACCTGATCTCGATCCGAATCCGATCCGATCCGACACGACTCGAAAATAAATGGGTCGGGTATGAATTTAATTTTTTTGATCCGAATCAGATCGGGTCGGGTTCGGATCAATCCGACCCGACCCGATTAATTATATTTTTTGAAGTAATTTTATGATTTAGTACTAATTAAAACTTAAATATACACTAATTATATACTAATTAAGATTAATTATAAATTAATCAATATTTTATTACTTAAAATTAAATAAAAATAATTAATAAATATTTAATTAATTTATACGGATCGGGTCGGGTCGGGTATGAGTCAAGATTTTTTGACCCGAATTTAATCGGGTCGGGTTCGAATTGAGTAAAAAATAATATGACTCGATCCGAACCCGACCCATTGACACGCCTAGTTACAGTAGTCTTGACTGTTGTTGCTTCTTCCTTGGCGCCAACTTTCACGGACCGGTGGAGTCAAAGAACTAAAATATTGTCCCCACTTACTAGGCATAAATGCAGCGTATAAATCCAAAAGTAAATGCACAATTGATATATTAAATGAATATATTAAGTGCACACTTGATATAGATTAGGGTTACATAAAAAAGTTCGGGTCGTAGCTCAGTTCGGATTCAGTTCAGGCTCAAGCTAATTTGACTCGAGCTATTCTGACTCATCGTTAAATGAATTGAGTTTAATATATACTCTTTTTTCTATCAAAATCTAATATGATAATCCACCTCTCATTATCTCTTATCATCTTACCATCTCAGTAGTTTAAAGATTTCTCTTATTCGCTAGTGACTCGACTCGTAAATCTAACTCAATAGTTTTTTTAGTCCATCTATTCAAATTAGTGCAGCAAAGTTATAATTGAAAACATAGTTTGTTGATATACTAATTTTATACCAACTAATGTACCAGTCTTGTAAATACACTAACTTTATAGTTTGTAAATGTACTAAATATAAATGTCAAATAAAGTCAATATATATGTATTGACTCATGAGTCAGCTCGCGAGTTAGTTCGAATAATAACGAACCGAGCTTGAGCTAGATTTTTCAGCTCAAAACGTTTCACGAACTCGACTCGAATTTTCATGAGTCAAATTTGAGCCAAACCCGGCTCGCTCGAACTCGACTCATTTTCAGCTCTAATTAGGGGTGTCAATGGGTCAGATCGGGTCGGGTCATATTATTTTATTATTTTTCTTGACCCGACTCGATTAAATTCGGGTCAAAAATTTTTGACTCATACCCGACCCGATGGGTCACGGGTCGACCCGACCCGACCCGTGTAAAATAATTAAATATTTATTAATTATTTTTATATAATTTTAAGTAATAAAATATTGATTAATTTATAATTAATCTTAATTAGTGTATAATTGTGTATATTTAAGTTTTAGTTAGTACTAAATCACAAAATTACTTCAAAACATATAATTAATCGGGTCGGGTCGGGTTGATTCGAACCCGATCCGACCCAATTCGGGTCAAAAAATTAAACCCATATCTGACTCATTTATTTTCGGTCATGTCGGGTCGGGACGGGTTCGGGACGGGTCGGGTTAACCCGTCGGATCGGGTCAAGAATTTACACTAATGTAGATTCAAATGCATACTTGATATATTAAATGTTCTGGTCGTACATTGCTTCTCTAACACGTTATAATTTGAAAATTTGAATTAAACAGGAGGGACCAACTTGGGAATTGGGATCAGCATCCACTGCTCGCCAAAAAAATTGCTCTCTGACAGTGAATCTCATCAAAAATCAAAATTAAGTAGAATTCACTGTTAATGAGAGAAGAGCAGAAAAAACAGAGGTTTTTAAAGAGCAGCGAATTTGATACCGACCAACTTGCCCCTTGATAGCAAGATAGTCGAGACCCTAAACCAACTAATTGCAAAAAAAAAAAAAAAGCTTTTAACTCAGTCCCTTGAGAAATAAAAAAAATATGAAATCAAAATAAAAATTTGGTCTTTTGAGGGGTCGGATAAGGGATTGAGTTTTTAGCTCAGCCCCTTCTAATACATTGAAGAAAAAAGTAATCATGCGAGAATCTAATTAAAAAATAATTAATTTCAAAAAAAAAAAAATTGAGAACCGGCTATTTATTTTTTCCATTTACTAAAAGAATCTGCTACTTGTGGTTTGTGGAAATCTTATCAGCTGACCTAGCAATTCTTAATTTCTATTCCCTATTCCTCATCAGCTTTCCTTCTGACGTTCATTCATTGTATAATTTAGTTCAAATTTTACCTTAACTAAAATTTATTTTGATGATATTGTCTTGTCTTGTATGTTTTGTTTTATTTAGTTATGTATTGCTTCCATTTTTAAATGAATTAGGTCGTAGGAACTATTTTTTAATTATGAAAATAACAAAACTTGGAGACAATTTAATTATGTATGTGTTTTGCCTACACACAAAAAAGAAAGTAAATCATTATTTTGATATGCATCAAAAGCTAACTGTGTAACAAGACGGCGAGCATAAGCCTGGGACGCAAGCAAAATTGAAGCAAGACCTGCAGGTATGAATTTAATCCCAATTTAAAGTACCAAAATCAAAGACATCTGCGACACGTGTTTGATCGTTGAAAGTGTCTAACTGAATTATTTACTTTTCAATGACGTTATACTAGGGCTGTCATGGATCGGGTCGGGTCACATTATTTTATTATTATTTTTTATCCGATCCGATTAAATTCAGGTCAAAAAATCTTGACTCATATCCGATCCGACGGGTCACAAGTCGACCCGACCTGACCCGTGTAAAATAATTAAATATTTATTAATTATTTTTATTTAATTTTAAGTAATAAAATATTAATTAATTTATAATTAATCTTAATTAGTATATAATTAGTGTATATGTAAGTTTTAATTAGTACTAAATCATAAAATTATTTTAAAAAAATATAATTAATCGGGTCGGGTCGGGTCGGGTTAACCCGAACCCGACCCGATCTGATTCGGATCAAAAAAATTAAATCCATACCCGACCCATTTATTTTTGGATCGTATCGGGTCGGATCGGGTTCGGGTCTGGTCGGGTCAAGAATTGACACCCCTACATTATACTTTATAAATCAATATTTCTCTTATTAAATGAAGTAACACATTTGCGTTTGTATTCATTTTGATAAGATTTGGAATTGATGGTCCTCAGTTCTTATAAATATTGATTTTTAACCTATTTAAGATCAGAATATTATTTCTTGTGACAAGAAATTATAACAAGTGTTTAAAAAATATTTCATTGCTTTTAACGGTAAGACGATAATTTTAAGTTAAAATGATTTAAATGGGATTATTTAATAATTTTTAATGGTTTTAGCGGTTTAAATAAAAAAATTTACTTCACATTAAAGATTTTCATGAAGTTTAAATGGTTAAAACAAATTTTTTAAAAGTTTGAATTATAACGATGGTTAAATATTAATATATTTTGAAAGATGAATATGAAGTACTTATCTCTCCATTTTTATATTCGCAGATATCTCGTAGTCCCCATATTGATTATGGGAATGCTATTAGATTATTAATTTAGAAAACAAAAAAAAAATAAAACCATAAAATTTAAATTAAGTGTAAAACTTAATTTAGAAATGCTATTACATTTCTGGTTCGGTGCGCTCAGGATGATCGTCCCACATAGTGCTAACCATAAAATTTAAATTAAGTGTAAAACTTTGCGTGTGTATTCATTATTTAATTAAACATAAAGTATGAATAAATTGTATTTTTGTAAGATTTATACTTATACATGAAAATAAATAATGTGAACCGGAAACGTAAATGCTCCTTATTATTGTTCATATCCCTTATAAATTTACAAGGGGATGCATCCTTGACAATGAATTATTTTTACAATCTTGAAAATGTTTTTTTTTATAAATTTGAAAAAGGTAAAAATAGAAAAATAAATTATAGATATGTTCTTTTATTGATAGTGTTTCAAATTTCATAGTCCCTCAAAAATTATTAAATTGAAATAATGACAAATTGCATAAAATTTTATGGACTTTGATGGACTATCAAACCATAATAAGATTGCATAACATTTTAAATACTATCAACCTATTAAGGTAGAAGGACATAGCTACAAATATTTTTTTATTTCAAAATATTGTTTTGTGTTTATTTCAAAATTCTTATCAAAATTGTCAAAACAACCAATTTTTCAAGGGATCTCCCCATTTACAAAAGAGAACGAAAAAAAAATATATTTTTATTACAATCGCAGACTTCGACAACAAACAGTTACCCATTATATAGCCTCATTATTAGTCAAGCTCGCTGATACAATACAAGCTTCAATTTTTTTTTGGATAAAAACATGTCCAAATTATGAGGTTTACTAATTAAAGTAGGGTTCTCATTCTGAATCATAGTTGTTCTTTAATTATAGGATATTCGGTGTACTTGTGATCTATATAGCATCTGCAGATTCACATCCACTGTCAGAATTATTATAGTACGATTACATAAGACGAACTATCCAGTTAGAATTAGAAGCCAATTTCAAAAACTTCTCCTGAAAAATTAGCCTCATAACAGCAATTCATTACATTCATATTCAATAAGTAAAACTAATTTGCCATTTCCGGATCATATGACAACTTTCAATAAAATCCAGCGTACCTTTTTTTTTTCTCTTTTATTTCTCACATCTTTGTTAGTAACACCTAGGGTTATAAAAAAACCCGGACGGGTCAGACCCGACCCGCTGAACCCGTGGCCGCGACTCGTCCCGCCCCGACCCGTGACCTAACCCGTCAAACCCGTGACCCGTTAGAACCGACGGGTCTAGCACGGGCGCGGGCAAAAAAATTTCAAAAAAACCCGTGCTAGACCCGACCCGTTTTGGACCCGTCCCGACCCGACCCGACCCGCCCAACCCGTGCAAACCCGCCCCCGACCCGCCCCGACCCGTCCCGGGAATCCGTGCAAACCCGGGAAAATTCAAAAAAATTCAAAAAAATATGGAAAAAATTAATTTTTTTGGTAAAAATATAAATAATTATATATTTTAAATATTCTTAATAATTATTTTTGAATTTTTCGGAAATTTTGAGAATTTATTTGAATTTTATTGGGTTATTTTTGAATTTTGAAAAAAAAAATAAAATAACCCTTGGACCCGACCCGACCCGCCCCACCCTTGGACCCGACCCGACGGGTCTAGGACGGGTCGCGGCCAAACCCCCCAAAATGGACCCGTCCTAACCCGTCCCGTGAAAACCCGTTGACCCGTCCCAACCCGTCCCGCCAAAACCCGCCGACCCGTGCAAACCCGTCCCGACCCGACCCGACCCGACCCGTTTTTAATACTCTAGTAACACCCATACTTCTCAAATGTAGAAGCTCAACGATGAATAAGTCATATGATAGTAACACCCATACTTCTCCAAGATGATCAAAAAAAGAAGGAATTAAGTCTTCCATGATAATCCAAAAAAAAAATAACAAATCGACAAGTTGATGTAAAAAAAATCCCAAAAAAAGAACTGAGTCTTCTATGATAATCCAAAAAAAATTAATAATAACAAATCAACAAGTCCATGATGCCGGCTTGACTTTGTAGGCAGCTGTAACCTAACCCTTCATAATCCAAATCCTGATTAATTGGTATAAATAGTTAACACACATAGCCTCTTGGAAAGCATCCTTGATTTGATAAACAAATTAGTCTTTCTGCTTTGCTCGCTATGGCCTCTTCTCTTTCTCAAACTGTTCTCTTCTCTGTCCTTCTACTCCTCTCCATCCATCAAACATGTGCCGAAAATGATCACTTGCATTTCTACTTCCATGAAATTTTCACTGGACCCAATGCAACTGTATTGACTTCCGTTATGGCCCCAAATAGCACAGCATTCACCCGCGGTGCAATTGCGGTGATTGATGACATGTTGAAGGATGGACCGGATGATAACTCGACATTGATTGGTAATTAATCAGACTATTTGAATAATGTTTTCTTTTTCAATAAAAGATTGATTTATTTTCAGTTAGGCTCGCCCGTCTAATTTCTGTCACTTTCATACTGGTTATCTTCTAAGTTTTAAATATCTTCTGGACAGAAAATATTATCCTCCATAGCTTTCTACAAATTAATTTCTGATATGTGATAGTTGAAGATATATTAATGGGTATATCTGTACTCCTCTTCTCAGTCAAAACCTCTAACACTAAAATGAAATGTCTTGAACAAGACCAACACAGTTGATTGACAACTTTTTGCCTACCGGCTAATTCTAAAAGAGAGAGAGAGAGAGAGAGAGAGAGAGAGGGAAACAAGATTGACAATTTTTATACTATTGACTCTTTAATCAGTTATGCAATTGAAGTAACTTGTTTAATGTAAAATTCACAAACTAGTTGTTAATCATTTCACGAACAAAATGAAATGCTATTTCACAGGTCGTGCTCAGGGCACTGTCGTTGCAGTGGGTTTTGATGGATCGCTAGAAACTATGCTCAACTTCATTTTTACTGATGGGAAATACAACGGAAGCAGTCTCGCAATATATGGAAGGATTGTGCTGGGGACAACAATAGAGCGACCTGTCATAGGAGGCACCGGTATGTTTAGGCTGGCAACAGGGTACAGCCTTGCCAGTCCAGTGTACACCTCTGCTGACAAGTTGATTTATGAATTTAATGTCTATGTCTGGTACAACAATATGAATTAAGCAAGACTTAAGTATCATCGATTTTTTATATTTGAGATCTCAAATCTCTATGATTTTGAATTGGATTTCATTTCTAGTCTACCCAATTTAAGATTAAAGGCTTTGTTGTTGTTGTTGTTTTATGATTTGATAGCTCCTTCACAGTTTGATATGAATGTTTGGCAGTGATAGAAGAATAAAAAATAAAATAAAATTGTAGCTTTTGACTGCAATTTTAGTTGTATTTAATTCTATATATATTTATGAATAAAAGAAAGAAAATAATTCTTAACATATATTTTTCTTCTAAGTCTTGAAATATGATTGTGCTCTTAGAATCAACAAAGATATTGGACGAGTTTATAGTTCGGAAATCAGATTTGATTAATGCTGTTGCTTGAAAAAGGATTTCAGTTGAGAATAAAAATAGGATTTAGGGATAATTAGCAACTCAACCTTCTTTTACTTTTTTAGGATTATTCGTTCCGTTGAGTAAGGAATACACAACTGTTAGAAAGCAAGATATATATAACCATTAGCTAGGCATCAACTATAAAAGCTGCTCTTGTAAAATCAGAACTTGATAAAAAAAAAACATTTCATCATTTGTTCTGAAAGCTCTCAATTCTCAAGATGTATTAGCGCAGACTTAACGTGGTTCTAAATCAACATCACACACATTGAGCTGACAATAAAAAAGTTGCTTCAGTTGCAAAAAAAAAAAGTCAGACAAGTCCAAATACCAGAAAAATGACAAGGCCGCACAAAAAACTGCATCTAACTAATAAATGCAAAATTTATCAAGAAAAACACAAGAACCACTGAGCCACTAGACTGCGCAGATAATACAAACCGTACAAGCAAAACCAAAGACTACACAAGTTGGCCAAACTAGCTGGTAGTGGTACCAGTCCAAAGTCAACCCAAACAACCCAAAGGAAAGGTCAAGAATAATATAGACATCTGTTCGTATCAGGAAAGATGAATAAACCAAGAACAGACAAGATTGCATCTGTTCTTAATAGTTCAAAGGAAAAACAAACAATGAAAAAGTATTGTGAAAACCCCAAGAACTAATCTTCCAAGTTTGAGTGAGAGAAATGTGATTATTGCAAGAAGGCCGGGCATAATAGAGATCGGTGCTGGGTTCATTACCCTCAATTGAGAGGAATAAACGGGAAGGAAAAATGGCACAATTTCTTTTTTGGTGATTAAAAAAACGGGGGAACTGATACAAGTATTTTTGAAAATTTACAGTAATAGTCCGGACAGAATTTGAAATTTAGTCTTAGTAGCTAGAATCGAATTTGAAACTCTAGTCTCAATTTTTTTTACATTTTTTATTTTAATTAATTATTTATTATTTTTAATAGTTTACTTAGTTATTTTATTATATTTAATTATTAGAACTTATTAAATAATAAACAAACAAATAAAAAGAAAAAAAAGGTTTATTTGGTTTATTTTTTTAATATTTTATTATTATTTTATTATTTGTAATATTTTTAAGTGGAATTTGATTTTCCATCCATTTTGCATTAATTTTGAACTGTATTATCAGCAGGGGCGGATGCAGGATTTTAATTAGGGAGGGTCATTAGTCGGATTGTAATAGTTTAGGGAAAATTAGTTTGATGCCATCACAAAAGTTCAAAATTATCAAAATGCCACATCAAAATTATTTTTTAGTTTAATGCCACCATAAAATTTATTTATTTAGTTAAATGCCATTTATACTATCTAAATTCACAACTATACAGTATAAATACTAAAAATTATAATTGTTGGTGAAAATGTATCTCCCTCATCACATTGAATCCTGTAAATTGATTTTACTCATTAGAAATTGATACCAGCTCCATTCGCTGCTAGCCTTCTCCACCCTCCTCTACTCCGAACTCCTCTATCTCATCCGATATCTCCTCTCAGCGAGCTCTCCTTTCCTCTCCGTCAATCTCTCTTCTCTACCAAATGAATATTTTGTGGACTCCCGGTAGGTAAGCTTTATACTCTTGAGTCCTCTGTTCACTCTGATTATTTGAGAGAACGATCACTTTCATAATTTCTCATTATTGATATGCTAACGCGATAAGGGAAACTTGTTAATTTGTTTGTTTTGTACTTTAGATGCTTCAAAGGGGATCAATGGAACTCGTCCGACAATGTGTTATTCAATGAAATATAATCATGATAAATGTTGGTATTACTACTAGTGCAGATGTACTCATTTTTAATTGAAATATATTTTTCCCACTCAATTTTATTTGCTTTTTTGTTGCTTGCAGGGACATTAAACCTATTTATGGTGAAAATGTCTACTTAAACATATCGAATAAGGCTTGAATTTCAATAGAGGGGCACTAGCATAGAGGGGCACTAGCATAGAGGGGGATAACATTAATGCAAGATAAATTTCTCATCCAGAAGAGACTGCAGGAGAGGGTATAACACCATAATCTATATTGTTTCAGATTTTATAGCAAGACACTCTAATTAGCAAAAGAGTATGCCAGAGGAGAATGGAATGTGGAAGAAGAAAGGAACGACAATGGAGAAGGGAAGAGACTCAGATCACATAAAAGAATGGGCGTTGTAAATTTAATTTAAGCACTTAAACAGAAATCCAAAAGATTATATATAAATATAAGATTTTTTAATTAAAATACTATAACAAATGTATTGTGTGGCAATTGACTAAATAAATAGATTTTATGGTGGTATCAAACTAAAGAATAATTTTAAAGTGGCATTTTACTAATTTTAAATTTTTAATGTGGCATGAAACTAATTCCCCCAATAGTTTATCGGGTTTAAATCCGTTAACTAATCGGATACTAAATAAAATAATAATAATTCAACATTTAACATATATTCTTACTGAATTAAAAATTCTAAAAATAACATCCTTTGACATATTAAAAATAACAAAAAATAAAACTCAAACTACTAGATAACTAAGTCAATAAAGAAAGTTTTCCTCTACGTGATTTCATATTTTGGAACCTTTGCATAATCCTTTCATTATCCACGGTATTGAATATTTTTTTTTCAATGAAAGTAATCAAACAATCATTCATCCATTTATCACCCATGCTACTTCTTATGTTGGTTTTCACCAAATTCATTGTCGAAAATACTCGTTCAACACTAGCAGTTGCTACCGGCAATAACAAGGCTAATTTTATCAACTTCTAAACCAAGATATAAACATTATGCCTATTTGTTTCCACTAATTTTTGAGAAAGTTCAACCAAGTTGTTTATCTCTAAAAAGTCTCTATTATCTTGTACATCCATAATATAATTCTCTAATTTACTTGCAAGGATAGGAAGCTCGAATTGATTGAAATCAGAGGGATAAAGTTGAGCCAATTGAAGCAACCTATCTTTGTTAAAAGATGAAAAAGAGTTCTTCGGATCCAAACATGATACACAAATGATAAGTTCAGTATTTATTTCCGTGAATCTGTTATTAAGCTCTTGCAATTGCATATCAATAACCGTATAAAATAGATTAACACGATAATAATGCAAATTAGCTATGCTTGTTTGATTTCGTGGGTTATCGATATATAAATCATCCATATTTAGAACTTGAATATTGTGTATCTCACAAAATTCACACACTTCTTGGAGCAATTCTTCCCAACCACTATCCCTTAATTTTTGCAACCTAATTTTAGCATTTTTCACCAAACGCATAGCATTCACTATATCTTGATCTTTTTTTTTTTTGCAAAGTTTGTGATAAATCATGTGTGATGAGTAATGATCTTCTCATGAGATGCAATAAAAATACAAACTCAAACTTTTGCATAGCTCTTTGAAGTCCATGTGCCTGTGCTCTTTGCAATTTCTTTGACCCTTCTTTTTTTATTTCCTCAAGTACATCTAATGTGGCTGAAAATAGTATAATCATACTATTTAAGGTGGCTAAATGAGAACTCCATCGAGTAGGACTGGCACGTGCAAGACTTGTTTCTTGGTTCAAACCTCTTCCAATTGTAATTTTCCCACTTGAAATAGCATTCACAACTTCCACTCTCCGATTCTCACGTAATTGATCACATCTTTTACAAGATCCACCAGTAACATTGAGAATAGTATCAACCATTTGAAAAAATAAACAAACCTCGTTATGGTCACTAGCTACCACAATAAGAGTTAGTTGCAATTGATGAGCAAAGCAATGCACATAGTGTGCTGAATTATTCTCATTCATAATTAATGCTTTAAGACCATTGAACTTCCCGCTCATGTTACTAGCTCCGTCGTAACCTTGACCACGTAATCTAGACAAAGTTAGACCATGCTTTCCAAATAAATCATCAAGTGCCATCTTCAAAGTTATTGTCGTAGTTTCAAAAACATGAATGATACCTAAAAATCGCTCGACAATACAACCTCGTTTGTTCACATACCGAATCACAACAGCTATTTGCTCTTTGGTTGAGGCATCTCTTGCCTCATCAACCATTACAGAAAATAATTCATCACCAAGCTCTGTCAATATCACTTGAATTGTCTCTTCTACACAAGCGTTCACAATATCCTTTTGAATTTCTGGTGCAACTAATTTTAGATTTTGAGGAGCATTGTCAAGAATAACCCCATCTACTTTTTTATTATGATCTCCTAAAAATCTCATTAGCTCAAGAAAAAGTCCTTTATCATCAGAGCTTTCGGACTCATCATGTCCGCGAAATGGCAGACCTTGCCTCAATAAAAATCGAATTGTATCTAAAGTTGCATTTAATTGTATGCGATACTCCATCCCTTGTCTAACACTTTGCCTCTCTACCACGGCTTGAAGGCTCTGTCTTTGATTCATCAAAGAAGTACATTTTTTTCCACTTCATTATGCCGTGAATTCGAAGCACCAACATGTTCCTCAAAGGAGGGTTTAGCCTTTTTCCAATTTCGAAAACCCTCTCCTACGAAGTTGGTCCTTCCACCCGATCCAAGATTCTCCGATCTAAATAGATAACAAGGAAGATAGAATACCGCATCCTTACTTATACTATATTCCAACCAAGTTTTATACTTATCAAACCAAGCGATATTAAACCTTCTCATTGCACCACTAAAATCATTTTGGAGAAAATCACAGTTGTAAGGTTGACATGGACCATTTGTTAGATAATATCGACGTATACAATCACGCTCATTCGGATTATAATGAGATATAGGTGGCCTTAAAGTAGGATCGGAAGGAGGATCTTGTTCGACACTATTAACCTCATTAGAAGGATTAGAACTTGAAGATGAGTTAACATGAGGTTTTAGTGCCTTCTTAAAAAATCATTGCATTTTGAGCTCCCTATTTTTAGAAAGAAACAGAAACATAAATTATATAATTCCTTTCTTACTTTGATAAAAGAGAATCAAGCAATTCCAATTTATTGCACCAAACAGAGAAGATTGGTCATGCTTCACAATATTGTTTTAGTAATTGACTCATATATAATTTGTAATTTACTGCTCCAAACAGAACTCAATTTTGATATTACAAATTTGTAACTGAAACAAGCATTGGTCAATGCACGATAAATTATAATTGCTTGATTCTCAATTTCCATCTACTTCTAATCCCAATTCCCAATTAATTATGCATAATCTCAATTTCTAGTAATTATAATTAAGCAATCAAGCACATGTTGTCTGCTAATACCAGAAATTACCATGTTCCGCGTCGGTTGTGAGCTATTGTCTGCTGAGCTGAGTAGAGCTCTGAGACTGAGTCACTGAGAATTCGCCGCCTGCCTCGCCAGTGAGACCAGAGAGCGAGAGAGAGAGAGAGTCGCGCCCGTGTGACCGTGTCGCCACCTGTAAGAGAGGCAGAGAGCGAGCTGCGTCACCGCCTGTCACCTGTGTCACTGCCCTAACCAGTGGAGCAAGTCGCGCGAGTAAGAGAGGAGCGAGTGCGAGTGCAAGCCGGCCTTTTGCGTGTGTGCGCGATAGCGAGAGGAGCCAGTGGGCCTTTGTGTTTTTTTTTCAAAGAGAGGAGCGATGCGCCGTGCGCGAATAAGAGAGCCAGAAAGGAGAGCGATGCAGTCCAGTGTCGCCAGGCGCCAGCTCAAAGAAAGCCCATTTACGTAATTTATAGCACAGATCAGTCAGGGGGGTCAAATAATTATTCCAGGGGGGGGTCAAATTTTATTTTATAAGTCTAATAACATTATTTTTAAATTTTCAGGGCGGGTCAGCTGACCCCCCTGATATACAGTAAATCCGCCCCTGATTATCAGCATGACAACAGAAAGCGAAAAGATAGTAGGAAACTTATTAGAGAACTATTACAGGGTCCTCTATGTTTGGATCGTGCATGTTATTTCGAATGGAAAAAAAATATTATTTTGATTGTACGTTCAGAATAACAAATATTCTAAATGATTGAAATAAGAGAATAATTATTATTATAATCGTCTTATGAGAATAACAAAATAGTAGTTATTCTAACCGTTCAGAATAACAAATTTATTTTGGATGATAAATTACTATTCTAATTTTAAGAACAAAATAATTTTCCCTACTATTTTGGCATCCAAACATATTCATATATATGAATTCTCTTTTTTCTTTTTTGAGAACTTGATGGAAGCTGTCAAGGAAGCGCAAACAATATCGAATACCTCTCTGATGGATTATCGCCACCACAAATGCATCACCTGAGGCATAATAATTGGACAACTTTCTAACTGCAAGAAGATTCTGGAGCGTCGCTGGAGTTGCTTAAGCAAAAATGTGTCTCAGTTCACAATACAGCAAATCTCCCTACTGGCATCTCCCTCTTCTTAAGCTCGTTGGTAGCTTCACTGTTCTCTCTCCACAATTCTCGCAATTCAATACAGCCCCTTCTAATTCTCAATTTTCTTAGTAGCCTAAAGTCAATTCTAATATTCGTAACCAGTATACAGACCTCAGAAGAAAATTTGATAATTCATAGACTAATCTCAATTCACCTCTTCAAAACAAACCTAGGTAGATTCAGAACCTTGATGTAATCCAATAGTTATTGTTCATTTCGGTTAGAATATGGTCCAAATTATTTTGTGGCCCATTGGACTTATATTTTTATTTATATATATTTTATAATAGATTAAAGAAGGAGAAGATTGAGAGAATATAATCATTTTGAGAAACTTGATCTGCTACATCTTGCTTTTTCTAACAGAAATTCTAGATCCATCGGGGAGGCTGTGTGGCGGTCTCCTCCAACTCCCGTCTCGCCAATTCATACTATAATAAACGCGATCCTACTTGAGCGCAAGATTGTCTTCTTTATGATGCTTATTGTCCTGTATTTGAAAATCTTGATCTTTTCATTTCTTCCTTTTGTGATATGTATCTGCATTAAAAAAAGAAATAATTCAAGTTAACTAACGAATCTCCAACTAATATCCAGTCTTCTGGCTAAAGGATTGAAACTTTGAATTTCATTTGTATTTGCTTCATGAAAGTTTCAAACTTTTCTTCAGCATTAAATAATATTAGTTTTTTTTCTTGTACTTGAGTCATATTTGATGTGCCATGCACCGTTAAGATCTTCGAAGTCAATATATGCATACCTAGACTTCTTTCATAATAAATCAGTGTCTTAAATCATGGACCTGATCCATCAGCCGAGTACAGCTGGTACTGGCTGAGATGGATCAGTGAATGGATTAAGCACTTTAATTTTCACAAGTTTTCAAATAAATAAATTCCTTTGTAAATATATTAATGTTGTACATAGTTTTTTTTTTCTTTCTCAATTTGGGATCTGATTCTGATCATGTTCACAGCTGATTTGTATATAACGCTAAATTTCTTTTAAGTTTCATTTTAGAGCTGCATTCTATTTACTCAATAATCATTGTCAAATCTTTTTTTCAGTATTAGTTTGTTCACTGTTTCAACTGAATCTTGCATCTGTTGCAATTTGTTTCCTTCTATTGATTTTCTTTATTTTCTTTTAATCAAAACTCACAATAAAGGGCTGACACAGCTGGTGTAGGCCATCCATACTTGAGTACAACTAGTGTTGAGATGGAAATACAAATCAATTGAACTAATAAACTATTTCATATACAGATGTGTATAATTAACACCGTTTTGATCTTATAATGCATCATGGTACAATTGGTACAAGGACTCAAATGCAAAGTAACTCCTCAAGGTAGGTTATGATGCTGAATAAAACATAACATGGGTATAAGTGAACATATTTGAATTCTGAAATAATAAAAAAATAAAATAAAACCACAAAACTGGATAGCTGCAGTTGGCATCATTCACATCTTCCCTCTGTTACAGCTGCTACAGAGAATCAAAGACGTATCAACCCTATCCAGGGGTCATGCTGTCAAAATTGCAAAGAAAGTGCGTATATCTAGTTTTTGAGGGACTAAAAAAATAAACCTCAATACCAGCGGTGTTAAGTATAATATGTGATACTACAATAAATAAAACACATTGGAGTCACATTTGCAATAAAAACAATACTGGTAATAAAAAAACAGTGAAAAAACCCTAAAATTTATTAGAAAAATGAAAAATATGTAAATCCTTATCCAAAATGTCTCAAACTTATATAACATCGAGAAAACATAAAAATACACATATTTGCAAAGCTGTACATTTTTTGTAATTTCTAGATTTTTCTGTGAATATTTCAATCTGAGCTTTTGAAAATTCAATAATTTTCCTTTTAATTTCGAATTTTCTGATAATTTTTCAGTGAGTAATTAAAACAGCCCCAAAACAAAGGCAAAAATAGAGGGGACTGGGGGAACCGGAGCACTCCAAATCTCACGGAAGTTATATATAAGAGTTAAAATTTATTATATATTTTTATTTCGTGAGATATTTTAACTCCCTAATTTATCAATTTTAATTTGATAATCTGCATTTTGACCCCCCATATAAAATTCTGATTTCACACTGCCCCAAACTTAATTAAAACAGTCTCAAATGAAACACTTATAGAAAGGAAAGTTATCCCAAATAATCCCTTTAATATATCTGTGAATTTGTTTGAACTCTTTCTTCATCATTTTTGCATAAAATCCCAAAAATTCCTTATGTTTATATTTTTACCCCTAGTTGTTTCAAAGAACTAAAAAAGTGTACAAATCTAAGAATGTAATACCCATATTTTATTTTATACTCTTTTTCATCATTAGAAATAAAGTCTAACTATAAATTTTGTGATAAAAATATAAATATTTGTGTGTCCTCCCTAATTATTCTTAATTTTTAATTAATTATATATTTTAGTCAAAGTTACTCAAAACTTAATCAAACAACATTAAATAATCAAGTTTTAGAAAAAAATGTTCTAAATAATTTCGTTTAGTTTATTGTCATTTTGTCTCAGTATGTTCTTTAAGAAATTTTGCACAAAAAACCAAAACATTTT